>JAITYT010000835.1:293337-312731 GCA_025433975.1 Liostenogaster flavolineata
GAGAAATTCGAAATAGTTTAGGGTTGTTCCGCGCGATTCCGCGTTAAGAGAAAGAAAGAGTAAAGGAAGCATCTGAAAAGGTAAATCTCTCTAGTCTCTTTGGTAAATCGACGTGTACTCTCGAGGTAGCGATTCGGTAGGAAGGAAGAAAGAAAGGAAAGAAAAAAGGAAGGAAGGAAGGAAGAAAGGAAGGAAAGAAGGAAGATAGTTAAAGGAAAGAAAGAAAGAATGATCGTTTACGTTCCGGGCAGAATGCCAAGCCACGTTGGTCCCTACGGCGCCGCTCGTTATCCGGGCACCCTGCTAGGAGCGGTCCCGGGTTTTTACAGCCCGGTATCCGTCTGCTACGCGACCAGCCCGAACTCATCGAGCTACTACGGGAGTCTCAACCAACAACAACCACCGACGCTGGATCTTCCGGTTTGGCCTCGAAGGATGCCGGCCGAGGAGGAGCTTGGCAATTCGCCCAACGTCGTCGGCCTTACGGCCAGACTCGGAGTATCCCCTGGTGCTCTTAGCAATGGTGGTGGCCCAGCGAGTCCGGCGCACAGCGACTCCGATGCTTCCAGCTCCAGTCTCGAATTAGGTTCCATCAGGAGGGGCGAGAACGCGCAACTCAAATGCAGGTGAGACGATCGACGTCATTTCGATTGGTAAAAGATAAACGTAGGACTCGTTTTGCCTTCGATCGATCTTGATAGAGCCAGCCGTACAAATTGTATTCGAAGATATCTTGTAGAAGTCGAATTTTAAACGTTGATAAAACTCCGTTGGTGGCGTTTCCATGACACTGAAGTAGGTAGTAGAGTAATCGAACTCGTGGAAAAATCGAGGAATGGTCTAACGATCGAGATAACTGCATACCCATTCCCACCCCTTCCCTTCCCGACAAAGAAAAGAAAAAGAAAACTGAACAAAGATCCGACGAAATGCTAGGGATTTTCGCAAGGTCGCTCTTTATTTGCTTGATTTACTACCAGCGGCAGCCTCTCGTCATTATCTAATGTCCTAAAGCGACTTCTTCCCCTGCTGGGTTTTAAGACCACCTTAAGGTAGAGGCATTATCGGTCGCAGTGCATTCTCTTATCATCGCGTCAAAGCGTATCCGTCGTAGTCTCTAGGTAGCTTCGTCACTGCGTCTACCGTTTCTCGCTTGAAATTCTTTGCGTCTTGTCGAAGTGCGCAGCAAGATAACGCAATCACAAAGACGCGCAGTATATGCTCGTACATCGAAGAACCGTGGATGGGCGCGTATCGATGCCTATTCATTCTCCGGGGTTTACAGTACTTCGACATGATCGTGGTGCATCCTTTCGACGAGAAGCAGCAAAGACAACGCGTTGAATTCATTTTTTTGCGGAAAAAACTTTTCCATCTCTCTCCGGTCTCTCCCCTTCCTTTCCGTTTCTTCCACGTAGCGTGCTGCTCACAAAGAAACATTGTCAGTGTATCTCAGTTCCAACTAGCTCTTCGTATACGTGACGATATCGGAAATCGGTACGTTCTCGAGATTCCAAGAAAATTCTTCTCCCAGATGCAACGTGGTTATCGATCATTTGTTATTTTTCGAGCACGTTTCTCGCCTGTTCGAAGAAACGCGACGGTTGGCTCTTACGACGATTAACAATTTCTTATGTAATCGATTGAACAAATTCTTTTCTCGTGGAGGTAGGACGCGATATCCGAAGGACCCCCGCGACTCGATGGAATTTGACAACAGTGACGGGAATAAGACGGGTCTTCGCGAATTTAGAAATAAACTGGAGTCAAATGACGCCAATCGCAAAACGACTGGAATTAATATCAATTGGTAGTCCACGACAATGACTCGAACGCGAATGCTTTCGTGACGCAAATCGTATGCCGATATATTAATGAACGAGAGAGCACGCGTGCGAGCATGTTCCTTCGATTGCAGAGGCTATACTCGTATGCTTTCGATTATTTACGTCGATTTCTTCGATGCAAACTCGATTTATCGCGTCGACATTAAATTCGTACGAGCGAACGATAAAAATGAGAAAGATCGTGCATCGATTTTACATAATCTACGTTGAACTCTCTCTGCGTAACAATTATCGATAATCATCTCGAATCTGTACAAAATGATACACGAGGAGCAAAAGTAGTTTGTAAAAATATGCGTGATTTTTACCCAAACGTAAAAAATACACCGATGAATATTAACACGTTGACCGTCACGTTAGTCATATATGACCGCGAATTATCTTCTTTATGACAATAGTCATCTAGTGACTGGAGTTGAAACAATGAAAATACTTTCATGGCGCTCTAAGATAAATATTAAAATTTGACGTGGCGATCAACGTGTTAAAGCGTAAACAATAAGTTCGATCTATTGTCAATGATTCCTTTTTTTTAGATGGCTGAATTGTGGGCGTTGGTTTACGTCCTTGGAACAATTAGCGGGTCACGTTGCGAGACTGCACGCAGCTCCAGGACCGCGTGGTCTCTTTTATTGCGGATGGGAAGGATGCGCGAGAGGCGAACGTGGATTTAATGCAAGGTAAGGTCCAAATTAAAGATGTTCCATTCATTGTTGACGTAACATCGTCACCGAACGAACGTTCTTCTCTTTAACAGGTACAAGATGTTGGTCCACGTTCGAACGCATACGAACGAGAAGCCGCACCATTGCTTTCAATGCGACAAGAGCTTCAGCAGAGCGGAAAATTTAAAGATACACGCGCGATCTCACACAGGCGAACGTCCCTACGTCTGTCCAGTCGAAGGATGTAACAAGGCCTATTCCAACTCCTCGGACAGATTTAAGCACACCAGGACACACGCGGTCGACAAGCCGTACTGTTGTAAAGTACCGGGTTGTCCGAAAAGGTATACAGATCCTTCGTCCTTGAGGAAGCACGTCAAGACGTATCGGCATTACGTGAACAACAACGATAAGGTTCAAGAGAAGAATTTCGACGAAAGTACCGAGATTTCGGACAAGGCGAGATTCGACGCGATTTCACCCGAGAAACAAAGCAGTAGTACGTATTCCGAGTCGGACAAGAAAGATTCCAGCATCGAGAGCAACACCACCTCCGGTTCGAGCCCGAAAGCCAGCAACAGCTTCGAAGAACAGAGGCAGTTCGTCGAATGGAACAACATGTACAATCTGCAGGATCAACGGAAAGAACACGATTATCCTTTGAAAAAATACGGGGAGGAAGTAAAGATTTACAACGAAGGATATATCATACCCGATAGAATTCAAATAAATCCAATGTACGCACCTGCGCGTAGCGCGACCACAGGAATGATCAAAGATCGCACTTCTGTGGTTGCGTCACCGCAGGCCAGTCCTGGTCACGTTTCGGATACATTGTCGTGCATTGGGATGCAATCGACTCCGATCAAAGCCGAGGAACCTATGGAGTCGGTAAAAGTTAGCACGGTGGATTACAGAAACATCGAGTCCATCATCAGTAGTACGCCCTGCAAAAAGGATAACGTAATCGGTTGCGACACCATAAGAAATTCTGTGATAAAACACGCCGAAGACGTAAAGATGGAAGTGGAAGTGATGGAACATAAAATACCGAAAGAGGATACCAGACACGATCAAGTGGAATGCTGTTGTCGACATAAATGTTGCGTGCACAGCAACGACAATCTCTTGGAGAAGACCAAGATATTATCAGATCTTATATTAAAGGCACAGAATCCTCTCTTCCGACATCTTATTGGATCGGTGGATTTACAGTACAGCTTGCAAAATATGTGGAGCAATATCGCGGATAATGGTAATACTTGCGGACAAGATCTTAGAGTTAAAAATGAGTATGCGACCGAAGTGGAGGAAGATCTTCCCTTGGATCTTACTATTAATAAGTAAACGGCCTGTCGAAAGGAAGTCGTACCAAAAATTATTTCTATTCTTCTTTTCTTTCTTTTTTTCGTCTAACGCGAAATTTAGCGCGTTCTCGTTTTCTAGATTCTCGTGTGTATTTTCAAGACTTCGAAATTCGTTCGAGTTCTTTTTGTCAAAATGATACAAATACGTTATTCTAAAATACGGATGAACACGGCACGAATTTCATTTCGTATCCGTGGCGTGTTTATCATCGTTATCGGCGATGTCGAATAATTTAATTTACCTTCTTCGTTTCCATAACATTCGCACGATTGTTTTACGACGTATATTTTCAAAGAGTTTTTGAGTGTTGAACGTTCGTTTTTATTTTTATGAGAGATATGTTCGTCGATAGTGCTTAATTATAGTAACGTATTTCGTCCAGTTTATTGTCATTCTTACAAGAAAGCTCAAATTGGATGTCTGGTCTTATGAAAGGTAAAAAAATAATTATTGAAGTACACGAAACGATACCTTGTATAATAATGAAGAAATTAGGCAAAGCGATTAAAATGTTTCACTTTAAAAAACATATGTAACATATGTAAATAGAAATATATATATGTATACACGCACACCCAACGTACGAAAAGATCATAAAACGCTCAAGTACGAAGTGCCTTTTTCTAATGAAAAGAGATGACCAGAGAATATTAAATAAATTTACATTATTTATGTAAAAATCATTTATTCTTCTTTAAATATAACAAACACCCACCCAACTTTCCTGTGACATCACAAATATAACTTGTCTTTCAACAATAATGGAAGAATACATCTTATACAAGGCCGACAAATTTCTCATCGATCAAACTGCCCTTTAATAAGAAATAAGAACAAAATTAACATAATCTAATCGTTCTTATCAGCTTAAACTATAATAAATAAACGTCTTCATGTAAAAAAAAACTGAAAATCAGTATGCACTCGTGTAACATGTAACGAATAAAGTGCAAAAAGAACATAATTTATTCTCTAACAGAGTCGCTTTCGTATCACTCATGATTAAATTACGTATACGTAATTACGTTTTGTATAATAAGCTGAACCTGGCGGAATTTCTGTAGAAAAAAAATCGCTACAGAAACGAAAGGGCAGTTTCTACAAGCCTAGGATGATTCGGAAGAATTTGTGCGCTTTTTTTTATGTATAATATCATACAATTTTCGTTACATGGACATCGCATTATCGACTACTATAGTCCTCAGGATATACTGTGACTCGTTAAAAGATCGGACATGCCATCTTTAATAATTTTTAAACTTTCCAAGTCAGCGTTAATAGTAGCTATAAGTTGTGCCATACCCTGTTGTTCCATACTTAGATACTACAATCAAAAAAGAAAGAAATTAGAATTATCATTTTAACTGAACATTCAAAGTTGTATTAACGCTTCAAATATTTTTACGTACAGCTTTAATGTCGTCCTGTGCTATAGGATCCATCGTGTACCTTTCTTGATTTTGACTATCTATGTGTCTTCTCATCCTAAGTTGAGAAAGCATTTCGCTTATCCTACCTTTAAATTGCGTTGGTGCGCTAATTTGTGAATGCATAGTTTCGAATCTACGTGTTAAAACTTCTTCTTCAGGTTGCAAAGACAATCCGACTTTGCGTGTGATTTCTTGACGCACTAAGACCTGCGCAAGAGAGAACAAAACAATAAATGCAATAGGAGGAAATTGTGCGTATATTTTTATAGAGTAACCGAGTATACCTGCAAAACTCTATGTTGAAGTTCCAACAATGCTCGCCTGTATTCCTTGAGACGTGCCTGCGTGGTAGTATGCTGCCTTTGTAAACTTTGAATCCTTTCCGCAGCCATATCTAAGAAAGCACGATGTCTCGCTGTTTCCTCCTTCTGACATTTCAACCTGTGTTTTACTTGTCGAAAGCCGATCATAGGCACTGGAATGTACATTTCGGGATTCGGATTGTCTAGCTGCGCTTGCTTCCAGAGTCTTGGATCGATCGAGCATGGAGGATTATCCAGATATTCTTTTAACTGAGCAGGATCGAGCTTTATCAATGGAAACACATCCTCCACGCCATTCTGCACAAGTTGCTGTTTTTGCATAGGCTGAGACAGATAAGCGACTAATTCGTTGGCAGGAATTTTTCGGGAGGAACCCGTAATTCCTTTTTCCAATACAAAAACCGTAACTTGACTTTTGCTTTTACCCGTGGACTTTATATTATCCACGGTTATCGTTAAATTTGGTTTATTTCCTAAAAGCCCGTTTAAGAACGCTATCAATTGCGATTTGCCTTCTGTCACGTTCTTTTCCTTCTTATTAAAACATAATACGACTAAACCATCGTTATTATCTGCGTCGGGCATGCGACTGTATCCAATGGCCTTAAATCTGCACAATGGATTTTCTTGATCGAGAAATATAGGCGGTGCGTTTACTGCGTAATACGCCCTTCCTGTACCCCATAATGCTTGAATGAGATTCCATCTAGCGATCGTATTATCTCGTTCATCGTTATACAATTGGCAATTAAAAACGGCATTATAAAGTGCTTCGGATATGGTACTTCCGGATTGTTGCGACTGCTGAAGCTGTTGCTGCTGTTGTTGTTGTTGCTGAGTCTGCGCCGCTCCACCTCCAAATCCAGTAAATCCAGTGGGCGCGAAGAAATTACTTGTTCCTTGTCCACCGAAGCCAGTACTACCTATGCCACTAGTAGCTGGCTTTTGACCAAATCCTGTAAACCCCGTCGCTCCAAAACCAGTCGACGAGGTACTCGTATTACCGAATCCACTGAATGCAGGTGCCGACGTTGTCGTTGTGGTTCCAAATCCACTGAATCCTATCGTACTGGTCGTTGTTCCAAATTGTCCAAATGTCGTTGTCGAAGCAGAAGTGTTACCAAACGTAGATCCATATCCAGTAGTCGTGGACGTAGGAGTAGTTCCAAAAGGTAAGGTTCCAAAACCACTAGTTGATGGAGTATTGAACGTCGATACGAATCCATTGTTAGTTGTGTTACCAAAACCAGTTACCGAAGGCGTGGAAAATCCAGTACCAAATCCGGTTGTTTGCGTAGATGGAGTGTTGAATATGGTCGAAGTAGATGCCGCTGGCGCAGGAATACCGAAACCTAATTTTTCAAATCCCACAGTTAGCATAATCTTCCAATGGTAGTGGAATAGTACTTTCCAATTTGCAATTCATATTCAAACAAACGAATTACATATCTCTAAAATTTCATCTACAAAAATTGTCGACGCTTCGCAATCATTATATTCACGATCCTATCTTTCTCACTTCATGCATTATGCAAATAGCACAAAGAAAAAGAGAAAATAAAAAATGCGCCGAGTTTAGGCGTTTCGTATTTATCACTCATAAATATCTATATAAATATTTGGTACGATATGAAGTTATTCGTTTTCCGATTTTGTTTAATTGCTGTCAATGTCAGTTCAAAAATAGTAAAAATACACTTGTGAAGAACCCAAAACGCAAGAATCTCGCGATTGACGACATTTATGTGGCGAGTATCTTGACTGTTACGATTGCACAGACAAAATAAATTTCATTTAAAATGGCTAAAGCGACTAATTAAACGAATCTTACAAGTTATATGAATTGTATGCGTTTCATAAATAGATCGAATCATCGAGGTTGCCACAATAGTATATACAACATTCGTCAGCTGGCAGTCGAAGGGAAGAGTGATAAAAAAATGTCGAACTTAAATTCACATCTTTATCCGCAAGTAAGATAATTGCAATAGAAAAAAAAAACGCTCCCAATTTAAATGAAATTATTAATAGCACACAGGATTAGTAGAATTTGCACGGAACGTTCTACGTGCGGCTATGATGCCCAGCCCTAAAACAGTTCAACGTGAAATGCGTGCTATAGACTATTCTACAGAGATGTTGCGTGAAACTGGTACTACGGATGCAGCGATCGGGGTGCTCAATTGCTTTAATTTTATCGTTATAATAGACGTTCGACTATCGCATTAACTAAGTAATATATCAGCGTTATTCTTTATTCAGGACGTTACGGCAGAAATTATGATAACGACGACTGGAAAGATACCAAGCGAAATGTATTACTTGGAGGATACAACTCCTTTGTCGTCGAGCACAGCAAGTAATAATTCTACAGCGTCTGGATTCCACAACCATTCAACGATCTTCCTCGTACTATCGATAGCTCTTCTGATTCTCTTACTGCTCTGTTGTATTACGGCATGTATTATTGCCAAGGGAAAGCGACGTAACTTCTTCAATAAGAATGACATCGAATGTTACCGGGAATGTCGTGGAATACATCAGCCACTTCTTAGCTCGGAGAAACTATCCGACACAAGTAAATCCAGTGACGATAGCTCCATGAAGAATTGAAGGAAAAATGAAATCTATCTATATATATGTATATACACATATACGCACATATATCATATAAATTCAAAATTCAAGACGTATGCTAACAAACGTTGCTGTGATTCGTGACAATTGCGAGCAACGTTCAAGGTAATCGGCAAAACCTTTTGTCAAGAGTCAAGAGGTAGCGCGCCAAAATTATTGCACGCATCCTAACCTATAAGTTCCCAACTGCAAATTTATTAATCTTACGTCATCGAAAATCGCCCTCAAAACCGGAAACGATCGGAATTTTTACGGTGCAGGAGTTACACGAAGCTTCTGAAGCGTAGGAAAAAGTCAATACATCGAGAATAAGATTTAACTGAGAAAAACGTGACTTACCAGGTTTGATTGGCGCAGGTGCGGTAGGTGTACTACCAAAGCTGAACGAAGCGGTGGGTGTCGACATGGCGGTGCCAAAATTCGTGCCGAAAGACATTTTGATGAATTAATTAGAAATCAAACGCTTCTAAGCAAATATTCTGAGCAAAAGAGCAACTCGATATGTAACGAACTTCGACACAGCGAGAACGAAACTAACATGGCGCAGCACGCGACAAGTCGCTGAGTCTGCGCGTACGATAGACGCGGTGATCGAGCAATATGGCGTCTACGGCGAGCGATTTTAACCGCGAATTTTCGATCTGCAGTAGAACTGCCTCTAGAAATACGTTGTATTTTACGTATTTTCATTTCTAGATTTCGTTTCAAGATTTTTGATATAAGTAACTTTGTATAATTACTTACTTTTATAAATGTAAAAGAGCATTTCGATTAGTATTGACTCGTGTCAAGGCAAATCTATTTTATTTTAAAACATTCGTACGTATAGTATGTCAACGAATTTTTAATGCCTTAAAGTTTATCAGCGTAAACGTTTGGATAATAATTTGTACGATTTTTATAATAAAGTTTGAGAGATAATTAAAGGTTGTTATTTTCGTGTCACGGTTGGATCGATCGATGGAATCGTTTAAATTCGCCGACGAATGAATCTCTTTACGATTTTAGATTTTTTTTAGAGGCAGGAATATCTTTGCGTAGAGAATCTAGGGATCGATAAAAATATTAGATTTGTAGATTTTCAACGGATTTTATAATTCAAAAACTTAAAAATAAATTTCTTCATATACTAACGTACATATATATGATACTTTCTTCAACATTTTGATAATGCTAGTGTATGATGCGAGACTCTTGACACGCTTATAATTCGCGTAACTACATGGATCAACAAAAGTATGTACAGACAGAAATATTATATCGTAGACGCGCGACGAAACACTAATGACGAAAACAATCTCTCTAAAAAATTGTTGGTATACGTAGAATAGCAGATTATAGAGCAGATTGTCCCTCGTCTATGAACTTGTACTCCGATCTACGATATACACTCAATAAGTAATAATAATAACGATTAACATTACGAATTGCAGTCAAATCGTGTTAACGTGTTCTTTTTTTCATCATCTGTAAATGCAAAACATTGTATTTAAGTTGTTCTATCTTTACGTGTTTCTATGCGTACGTTCGCTCGATCCTTTAGTCGTATTCGGTTAATATCGAAATTCGATTTTGACATTGCGAATGACGATTCATTTTTTCCCATTGCCATTCTCTATTACTCTTACCATTCGCGCTCGTCGAACGAAAACTTTAAAATATTAATTGTGACCATTGCGCAAATATATTTGTAATAATACTAGTTCCGAAGGATAGCCTTGTCATAAACTCTTAGCCCGTGCGTGCTTGTATTGCTTTGTCATCGTAGTGTACGACGATGTAATCCTTGCGATCAATCCAAGTTGTCCGTTTCTAAAAAATAAGAAGTCAAAAACCATATCCTTGAGACGTCATGGAAGAGATTTTCTCAAATTCGCAGCCATTCATAAATAATACGAGTTTCGAAATCGCACGAAAAAACTCGGCTCTTCTTTTCTGTAAGTTCGATGTTTCTTTGATCGCGAACCATCGCCTCTTTCGTCGATAACGGTGCGCTATTTACCATTATCCAAAATAACAAAAGAGCACGAGACGATATACCTCATCAAGACTCCCAAATTATCTATGAATGGTTGAGTTTCTTTAGGCGTTTAAATCTCGTTAGCACGTTATATACCCTTCTCTTTACGGAAAAGAAAGAACGAATTAATTTTTTCCACGATACTGATCATATTTACGTCTGATTTTAAGATCGCGCGTCATTCAATTTGGGAGCAGACTTCATGAGGTTTACACGGACTCGCAATTATAGAACAACAGAAATCGTCTAACGAGATTTAACTGCAATTGTATCAGCTAATGTCTACGTATTTGATAGGGAAACGAAAATGTTTTTTTTTCTACTTTTACATGGAATGAACTTTTCGTGGGCACGCTTTAACTAGAAAATTGAACGTGAATGCGTTCGAAAGAAATCGAAAGAAAGATGTCATTTTGATTATTTTCGCATTAAAGGACGTGATTCGTAATTCGTAGCAGTTAAGTTTATGTATTTCCGTGACACGCTCGTCGATAAATGTATGCGTGATCTGACACAGTCGACCCTTCAAGAATATATGTACTATGTATCTTTCTGTTACCCTTTGTCGATTTGAACATACGTTATGTTTTCGTATTTTCAGGATTCTTTTTTAACTTGGACCCGTGATATTATCGTGTGATATAAGACGTTTCAATGAATAAAATTCTTCTTATAAATGCGCTAGTCTGTCGATACGAACTTTGTTCGCTTTAATCGTAAATATGTACGACTAATTTAAGGTAAAATCATTTTCAGATCCTTAGCGCATCGAAAATCAATATTGCAGATAATACATGCGCGAAAAGCTTGGTCCATAATATTATAAGATTATAAAATTCATGGAAGATGATCGAATGAATCCCCAAATGACACGTATTCGTTTTAACGTACAACTTTTCACTGTTCTATCGCGTGCGTTTTATGAATTTCAATGCAACTTTCCCTCTCTTTTTGTTAACATCTTTAGTTTTGATTAATTAGTTAACTAATTGTATTCTTCACTGCATAGTGAAAAATTATAACTACACAGAGGAACAGAAAGTACAAGCTTCATCGTTAAATTAATTAAATTCGCAAAAGACACGCGCAATAACGTTAATGTGTTTTCGAAATAAGAAGAAACGTTTATCTTCGCTTCCATACGATCATTCCCGCGTTGAACTGTACGCTTTGATATTTTATGTGAAATAGAATCGACTTCATCAATTGCAACGATTTCGCTTAATTATATAATTATCGATATTAATTGGCATAGAAAGGTGTCACATCGAAACAGATTTCATTTCACTCGGTTCCTATCCCTACGATAAATCTAAGAGGGAAACAACATAGTGACGAATCGATCTTCGAAACTAGATACGTAATGTCGTTGTTCGCAAAAAAGCAAAAAATTAGTACGTAGATATTTATATAATCGTCTAGGCCATGATTCTTTATTATCGTAGTTCCGATCGAAGTGACGATTCTCCCTTTCCTAAGAAAAATTACGGATTTGTATACGCGTTACTTTTTATATGTAATCTTATCACTTTCAACATTTATACATTTACGCATTAAATACAATATAGATCTAAAGTGCACGATTTTCTAACGACGAATCTCGTACAAATTATAGGCGTTGTATATGTCCGTCAAGTGGTTCGGCTTTGGATCGCTTGATCTTTAATACTTTTCGTATATAATTTCTATTTGGCGTCATTATCGTCGTCTTTGAGCCTCGTGTCGTATCATTAACGTATCATTTGACGAATCGTAGCTAATTACAAGATGCAAGGAGACGAAAAAAATTGAAAGTTGTATGCGCGTTTAATGAAAATATCGATGAATGTGTCGTGGAAGAACTCTTACACGAATTATACAAAAATGTGTCTTCGGTTGGAAAAATGATAAAAAAGCAAAAAGCACGAGAATATCTGGATTAAGGATTACCTCTGACGAAGTAATGATTAGAGCTATGATTCCCGACAGAATCGAAAGAACATTTCGATGATAAAATTGTGCGTGTGTTTTATATGTTAATTCGAAGAGAAGGGGGAGGGGGAAGAAAGAATTTTGACGTTATACTATTCGGAGTTCTAATCACGATAAATAGAAGAAGAAAGAGGTAGGAGTTGAGATAAAATCGAAAAAAGAAAAACTTATAAGTACGATTCGGAAAACTCAAAATCAGAGGCAGAAGCTCGAGAGGATCTGGTATAAACGGAAATGCCCCCACCGATTGCACTGTCTGAGGTTCCTTCGCCCGTAACGAAGTCTGCGACGATCAACGAATCTTTAGGTACGTTTCCACCTCCGCCGCCCTTCAAAGCGTCTCGTTCAGCCAACTTTTGTTTCAGTACCTTTATCTTCTCTTCTTTCTGGGAAAGTAATAAAGCAAGAAGAGGATATTAAGAACAGATCAATCAGTCTCTATTAGATATTTGCACTCGAGAACGTTTCGATGCTCCGTTGCATCAAATCCATTACCTATTCGATACGAATAAGAGAGATTGGCTTTCACCAATTTATAAAATTTACTTTCGATGATCTTTTAGAATGAAATATCTTTCGGATCTTCTGAAATTGTTAGGCCAGGCAGACAGTGCGTACAAATAACGCGTGTATCATGCGAAGACCCAAAGAAGCCTTCGTACCAATACGATTGGCAGCCAGAGCGCAAAAGGTTAATGCTTGTTATCAGTTTTAATTTAGAGGTGAAAGAAATTAGATTATTTAAATCCAAAAATGACTGTAGAATCACTAGGATTTTTTTAAAATTTCGAACCAGACATGACTGATAACGAAAGAAGAAAGTCGAACAATTTCGACTTACCGCTGCTATAAGTTTTTGGAGTTCATCGTTCTCGTTCAGTAGTTTCTGATACTTCTCTTCTTCCTCTTTAGACATGCCGACATCCGGGTTGTATTTCGATTCGGCTTTGTCGCGCGGATGTCTGATCACTTCGATCACCTTGGGCACGAAGATCAGCGCCATACTGAGGAAGCAACAGAATATAATAGCCAGTGCGACGAAAGTGAAACTGGCGTCCTGCTGACTAGCGATCACCATCGTAACTGGCGCAGTTATCAGGCACAGAACGACCACGTTGTATATCGACATTCCAACGTATCTCGAGTCATTGATTTGCTTCACTTTCACGGATCTCGTCTCGTACGCCAGAAATAATCCAATAACAAGTACGACCCCTTTGTAAGCGTAAATCAATCCTAAAAAAAGAACTCCATTCATGAATTTTCATATATCTGATGAAGGATCGAACACGGAGAAAAAATCGAAAGGTTTTCCCTTAAAATTTTTGTTGGCTCGAAGATTATCGATCGAGGATTAGATATTTCACGAGAAGAAGAAAAAGAAAAGAGAAAACTGTACCAACCGAGCCAAATGTTATTATAGTCGCTCTCGCAATGCTCCAATTCCGGTCTGATTCTGGCGTCGTCGTCTCCTGTTAAAGGCGATTCCAATGGAAAAACCTCGATTTGTCTTTGCAAAGGGTGAAGCGCTTGCCAAATACCAAGTAGAACGATATCAATGGCCAGGAGTACGCTCACCATCGCGTACAGCTTCCATGGTTGTACCTTCTTCTGTATAGACGAAACTTTCTGTTTAGCCATGAACAACTAAAAAGAATGAAGAAAGGGCGGGTTAAGAATGCAGGACTTACGAGCAGGATCGGTAAATCATGCGGAATGTGGAGAGTTACTAGCAAAGTACACGTACGATCTTCGAAATACGTTTACGAATTATTCTCAGGGCTATCGCGTGTGAACATATTAAAGAGATACGGAGTGGCATAACATAGAAATCATCGTACAAATCGGAGGGAACGGAATTCCAAATTCGTGCGAGTGTAAGAATGCGTACAAATACCAACGCAGACACGGAGGAACTCCAATTACGAGTTTCGACCTAATTGTCGGACCTACACCACAATTGACATGGTTTAGAAAATTCTCGGCTCTCTCAAAAGAACGGTGAAAGAGCGTTCGCGCGTGATCATTTCTTACAAAGTCTTCTCGCATTCGTATCTATTAGAGACCTCGCCTTTCAACGCGCTAATTATTTTTCCCACTCACTTTCGCTTGATCGGCCTTCGTCTTGGTCGTGAGTCTATGAACGCGCCACACTTTGCTGAACATCGCACCGAACGCGAGGGTGAAGCCAGTCGATAACATCCAAGCTCTCGCCTGACAGATTCCTGGATATTCCCATGGCTCGACGAACCTACCGTCGATTCCAAGAAGGAATACCGAAACGAAGCAAGCTATCACGCCTACCAGCATTATCGTATTGCAGACTGGATGAGACGACAGTATGACCCTACAAAAAGATAAGAAAGGAAAAAGTAGGTACAGACATTCTTGCGATTTGTAGCCATTTTAACATTAGAATTATAGTATCGATCAAAATGAAACGTCCACGTACCTTCGATGTCTGTTCCAAATGTTAAAAATAATGAGAGCGACCGCTATGACGATACCAACGGACGATACGGTTCCCATGCATATGAATAAGGGCGGAGACACCGTTCTCAAGACTGTCCTGACGATCGTCCTATCCTGCGGCACTTTGCCACCGATCCATCGCTCCATATTACGCCACGTTAGATTGTCGCTTTGCGTATCGTAATATCCCAACTTCACGTACTTCCCATCGATCACCTGTTCGATTTGCGTCAACGCTATCCTATCGCCCTGCGAGCTGAATGCCACGTATCCCTGTAGAAAGGACGACGATTATCTTGAGATCGGTCACGTCATTGAGATACGTACTGAAACACCGAGGAATTGCGTCGAATTAATGGCAGAATAAATCTCATCAGCGATCTCTTTGTCGGTGTACGTAAAATTCTTTAGGCTCTTGTCCAGCTTGCTCAACTTTTCCATCGTCTTATTGAACGCTGCAAACAATTCGGAGTGATGAAACTCGTTTGTTGGAATTTCAGTAAACAAAAAATTAAATTGTTAAGGATATACATAGATCCTCACATTCGTATGTAGTACCATCTATGGGGAATTAGGAAGACTCGTGGGATAGTACAGTGTGAACTGTTCATGGAGAAGGGTAGTATTAAGAGAAACATTGTTCGGAAAGGATCAATCGTAATAAAATAAAGGTATATAAAATAAAAGTGCTCCTGGGTATTATTTCCTAATAGAAATCTTACCCAAAGCCACGGACCAAACGGCGTCATAGGCAAGTGGGGCCTCCTGATATCCCTCAGGATAACGATTGTTATCGATGTCGTAACCATCGTCCTTTAGCATTTTGTTCAATCTCTGTCTGAAATCCTCGGACGTCATTCCGCTGATCGTCGTGTCGTTGTTTTGATTCCACATGAGCGCCTCGGTCGTTAAATGTCCCTCTGCAGCCTGCCTCATCTCCTCTCTGGTACACGTAATACCTTCCTTGTCCAGGTTAATCTCGAACCAATTATCCTCGTACCAACCGATGAAGAACCACACGTAACTCTTTCCATATAGGTTTTGATGGTACAGCTCGCAGAGGACTCGCCTGGCCGCGACGACATAAAAAAGACCAACGATTATTCTTGCATCCTGCCGGCGTAAATTCCGCACGGCATCGGATGGATCCGAGAGAAAGCTTTGGCGCGTCACGATCTCGATACCGGCCTCCTTGCAGCGTGCTTCTAGATCTTCTACTGTCTGCAATCACGGAAAAGGAAAATTCTAAAAAAGGTCGAGTTCGATCCGTACGATCTGGCCAAGTCAAGCCTACCGAAATTCGATCTTACGGAAATGAACACTTCTTCGGCCTGCTGCAATATGGCCACGCGTGACCAACCAAACTTTTGCAGCAACTTGATCCTTGTTGGATTGTGTACCGTCGCGGATGGATGAGTCCTAAACAACGTTGGGAATCGATTCCTATCGGATAGAGCTGGCGACGAAGCACCGTAACAGAGCTGAAGGAAAAAAGATTTCATTCGTCTCATTTCGAACGAAACTTAATCGGTTTTTTATTCTTCGACGTTGATCGAAGATCACAGAGTCGACCCTGTACGTTGTATTCTTTAAAAGAATGGGAGCTACGTATTTTTACTCGATTAAATCGCAAAGGGAACACTTAGATTCGATAAATGAGCGGACGATACTCACGACAACCAAGTTCCACATTTTCGCAGCTTCGGCTACGGTGGTGCATACGGTGCTACATCCAGCCAGGAGCATCAATTTGTGCGGCTTATAATAGAGTAAATTGTACATCACGGAGGCACCAAGGCCGGGTTCACACTGAAAGTGAAAATAATTCGAATTAGGCGTTCTTTAGTCCTACCCTCGAAGTTGGCATTCGAACGTAGCCGACTTACCTCACTGTCGTTGGAATGCAATTTAAGTGTGAAACCAGGCAACAAATTTTTCTCACGATTAACATCGTCCAAAGCCAGATTGACGGCTGGCATGCAAGCCTGATGATGAACAAAGACGGAAAAGAAGGTAAGCGGAAAGAAGCGTTTGATCTTCAAGATTTGACAAAACTTCGGTAAGATATAGAAATAATTGTTTTTGTAAAAGCTTCTTAGAAAGCTCAGGGACTCCATCGATTAATCCTGTCGCTTCCAAAAAAAAATCCAATAAAAAGTGCAAGCGATATTTTAACAATCTTTTTTCATTTTGTTTTTCAAAGTATTATGCCGCTCACCTGACCACCCTGCCATCCACCTTCTCCGGCAATAGGGAAGATGCCACCGATATGCAAGACGTTGCTGTCCTCGTCATCCGGTGGTAACGAACCCTCGATCGAGGATATCGTCAGTAACACCATCAGAGGGACTATAGACGAAGTTACCAACATCCTGGTACTGTCTTTCCTTTCCGTTTCTTCTTGATCAGCTGTTAGGTCAGAGACGAGTTCCTCGATCGGTGAATTCGTTATCCCAATTTCTTGCCCTACGACACGCCCAGAGAACACCCAGTTTTCTTTAGGTCGTTCGTTGAAAGCCCCATGTTCTCTTCCCAACACGAGGATCAAAACAAGAACGACGTCCTTGGGACAACCACTTCTCGATACGTCTACGAGGTTGTATTCGAAGCTGCTTCAGAAGGAAGATGTTCTTCTTCTCGTTACGATTCCTTTCCCCAATGCACGTCGCCTCGAGTTAGAAGCACCCTCACCAAACTCCTTTCATCTCAAGGCAAACGTTGTTTTCCACATGATCTCTCGTTCCTAGTGGCCTTTGCGACTTCAATCACGTCGACCAGGCTGCCTTCGAAGCTGCTTCGGAAGGAATATATCGTTCTTCTTCTCGTCGCGTTTCCTATCCCTGATGCACGTCGCTTTAAGTTAAAAGCGATCTTATCAAACTCCCTTCATCTTGAGTTAAACGTTATTTGCCACACGGACACTCGACTCTGGTGGCCCTTCCGACTTTCACCGCGTCGAAGTGGATTCTCACGCGAGGACAGGAAGCTTTATATTGATTCACATCCCGGGGAAGTCGAAGATCGTCAGGTGGTGGGGATAGGGCGACCCTAGCTGCTACACCCTGAAAAATCAATAAGGGAAGGCGTTTTCGACCTTAGGCCAAGATGCACAATGTCCATTGAGATCGATTTCAAACCTTAATGATCCTCCTCCTTGAATATTGAACCTCCTCGAATCGATTACGATTATCTCGAAATTTAAGGAAAATCGATTTCGATTTCGAGCTAACCTCTCATCGCGTCTTGTCGCTCGGTCGAACAGGAAGTTAGCGACTCTATCAAAATAGCGAAGTAGAGAACGAACACAAAAGTCATTTTTTAGCAATGACAGTAATAATTTAGTAGCGGATTCAAATCGTAGAAAATGTCGGCTCAACGTGCCCTACCACAGAGTAAAGAAGCTCTCTTGAAATCATACACGACGAGATTGAAGGATGATATCAAGTCGATGGTAGAGAACTTTGAAGGTACGCCATAACCTCACACATTCGTTTACACCGCAGGTGTTTCTGTTTAGATTCGTAACATACAAAAAGCGAAGTGATGCATGCGTACGATAGAAAGATTAACCATATTTCGATTCCGTTCGTCTATTGGGTTCGTTGTTTAATACTAGTTCGTTACGAGGAAACCTTCCTAACCTAAAAATTCTAACGATTAAAACTCTTGTTGTTCCTTTGATTCGTACGCGAACCTAATCTTGAAAAGAGAATAATGGCTAAAAACTTAACTCTATTATTTCTCTTACAAATCTTGAACCAATCGATATTAAATCGATGAATATAAATCATTTTAATTTTGTCTACTATTTGTATTCTATAGGATGGCCCAACTTGGACTGACTTTTTAAAAATTAATTAAAATTACAAACAATTATGAAAAATTATATTAAAAAATTAGAAATAAACCCTGCCAAAACTATAAATTATTAAGAACATTTACCTCACCCTGTACATCTGAATTTGGTTATGATGAAACGATAATAATGGTTGGAAAACTTAACCGGATTATTTTTTTCAGAAATCTTAAAACTTGCCAAGGGTGAAAATGACTCGCAGTTGTCGAGAATGACACAGTGCGAGTTGGATACATATGAAATGCATGTTAGGGCAGCGAATATCGTGCGTGCTGGTGAATCTCTGATGAAGTTGGTCTCGGATATTAAACAGTATTTGATACTAAACGATTTCCCTTCCGTGAACGATGCGATAGCGCAAAACAGCAAGCTGTTCAGAACGAAACAGGCAGAATGTGATCAGAAATTGGCTTCGTTGCGCGACGACATGGCAGCAGATTTGTACGACCTGGAAGAGGAATATTACACCTCGATATACAAATAACAAAAGATTTTCGAGTGTTACATCCTTTCTTCGCCCCATCTGTACATTTAAACCCGTGTAAATAATAAATGTAAGATTAATTTTGCTAGTATTTCTCGTTAACCTTCTTTATTGTGCTTCCCTATAATAAAAGTCAAGAACGATCGAAAGAAAAAAGAAACGTGTGTATCATATGGTACGTTAGAAATTCAGGCATAATTTCTTTTTATTACTTCGGTATTTTATAACACACAGACGATACATCACACGATACTTCTAACTGATAAGTATAATCGATAGTGTAGTAATAATAATAATAATAATAATAATAATAATAATAAT
>JAITYT010000835.1:324818-356296 GCA_025433975.1 Liostenogaster flavolineata
AGGTGAGAGCGATCTCCGTTCGGTAAAAATGGGAGAAAAACAAAAAAAAAGACTCGGAGTCGAGAGGAGAGGAGGCAAAGCTCGAACGATGTCAGTCGGTCGAGTATTCGGTGTCACTCGGTGTAAAATTCAGCCAGACCGCAGCCTTGGCGCGCTCGCCGTCTCGACGGATGCATTTCTACGGTTGTGTCGACGCACGGTTGCGAGCATCGATTGATATTACGATCGTAATGTCTCTCGTAATCCACCGGTGCACGCGGTCAGCATCCCGCCGCCGATCTACCCGCCTTTTTTCTCATTTTCTTCTCGTTTAAATCAGAATTATTTAAAAGCCGAGATCCATTAGCGTAAGAGGAGAATTCGAACACGCGAGTTTCACTTCGGAATCCGCGAAGTCCTGCGAATTCGCAGGAAGTGCCTGAATCGTCCTTGCTTCTAGACGATGATAAATTAACGTGGAAAATAATTGAAAATTGAAAATAACAAGAATTATAATCGACGAACGAAGTAAACGTAGAATATTTTCGAATATTTCAAAAAGTAAAACATAGATCGAGGAAAATTCGATTCCACGAAAAGTAACATCCGCTTGCTGTCAATTTTTTCGTCCTTGACGTCGATAGTCGCTTCTTCTTACTCGAGAAAATCAAGTAAAAGATTGAAATAATAAACGATACGAATAACATGTAACAGATTAGAAATTCGCTTTTCTTGCAATTATTTCAAATTTCGTTCGTGCGTTCTGCTAACGACCTATTTGCCGTAACCAGAATGTTGGAGTATAGGTGTTAAGAAGAGGTTAAATTCCTTCCATCGAAGGTCGCGCTTCGTTCCTTTCTTCGCCCAAAAAAAGGTAGAAGATCGTGGGACCCCCCGGTGCGCTTTCCTTCGTCGGATTTCACGTCGTTAAACGCGACATGGCGAGCAGAGCGAGCTCTTTATCGAAACGAGCACGAACAGTAAAAGATAATTTCCGTGTAAGCGCTTAAAACGCAGGAAAATGGGAACGATTACGCGTTCCATAAATATAAATTCACGATCGAACCGTCCATCGAAAAAAAAGACGCATTTCGAATGCGTCGTTTAGGAGGGGAAAATCTTCAACAATAATTTCCCAACATTCTTCGCTGTTTAACACGTTGACCGCCGCGTTCTTAGTGACCGGAGTGCTTCGAATGTTTATAAATGTCAAAATTCAACGAATTTCGAATATCACGGCTAACCATCGGCTGACCGCCAACACGATAAACGCTCTGTGGGTGGATAAACATGTGATCTCATATCATTATTTTTATTATTACTTTGTTATTAAATACTTAAAAAACTATAAAAATTGAATGAACATCGATAGCCAATGAATTTTTAATATTTTTATATGAATTTTGAATATAATTAGAGAACGACAAGCAGTACGATAAATGCTCTATAAATAAGCGTGCGAACTTATATAACCATATTTATTATTATTTTATCGTTGCGCGCTCGGAACAGTGACAATACTTTCGTGGCGTTTTGAGCATAACAAAACATGTGAATTCGGCGTGAAATGTCCTCTCAATGGCCGTAAAATTAAATTCGTGATTCTTCGGCGCTGTTCGACGCGTATTTGACTTTCACCTAACGAACTTCGTCGTTTGATTTGACTTTCATCCTTCCAATCTCGAAGTCCAATGGTCCGTGAAGGATCGATTCGACTAGCCGCGCTCTCGCGATGAAATCGAGATTATCGCCGATCGAAACTCAACGTCTGAAGAGACTAGCCCTTGATTCCGTACATTACGATCTGTACACAAAGTGGTACCAAATAGTTTTTCGATTTTTATTTTTATTTTTATTTCGATTTATCCAGACGTTAATTCGATCGAGAATTTGTCTCAACTTTCATCCTTTTATTTCCGCCACTGTTTAACTCGTCTTTGACTTTCACCTAGGAAAATTCGTCGTTCAATTCGATTTGATTTTATTAATTTATCCGCGCAGCCTGCTCCTGACAATGTCACCTGCTTTTTCGTTTTCCGCATCGATGCGATCGACACAATCGCTTGTGCAAACGGAGATTTCAAACCACTCGAATTATTCAGAGTTAGAACGGTGCGCGATTTATCGACCACATCGAGCGCGTTTGATCGTTTGCAACAAGAGATTCGATGCGATATTCAAACGTCAAGTAATCACTCTCGTTCCTTACGTCGTACGGTAAAACCGTGAGAGATCGATCGGAAACAATGGATCGTAAGAAGGTATCCAGAGGAAAAGTCAATCTGGAATCGATACTGCGCGATGAATGATTCGTAACTCAGTTTCTCGAACGTCCTAGAAAGCGGGAAAGACTCTGGCTAGTGGGAAAGAGTCTTTCCACGCTAGGACGCTGGCTCTCTAGCGCTTCTCTTTTCTGGTTCCATCGTCGTGATTGCGTCACGCTTTTGGGCCCTCGAAAAAAACGATTTTGATGAGATTCGAACTCGTCTCTTTGACCCAAAAACGACTCGACATGAAAACCTATTGATGGACACGCAAGCAATTAGGAAATTCTTCATCACAAAATGTTTGTAACGAAGTCTCCAACAGTCCTACGAATCTGTTTAATCGTATCGATCATCGCGGTTGTAAACTACGTCAAGATGTCCGCGATATAACCGCAAAATTCACGTAAATCTGTGCGAGTAGGCGCTTTCACACGAAAGGCCGAGCAACGAGCATAGTTACGAACAGCTGGTTGACCTAGGTTAACTGAAAGTATCCACGCGGGTACGTAGTCCCAGCAGCGTAATAACAGTTCCATTCGGTGCTGTTATTTCTCGTTTTCCTCTCGAGCGATTTATCGGGTTCTCATCGTTTGGATTTCTCCTTTGATCGGAATATCCTTTTAGATCGATATGCTTTTAATAGCGGAATCGCGTGCAAGTACGTGCAACGTTTTGACCGTCGATAAAAGAGGCAAGGTCGATACTGATGTTAGGTTACTTTTTCTTCGCATGAATTTTTCCGACAGCACGCGACCATCTGTTGGCATGTATAAAATATGTGTATGTATGTGTGTATATATATATATAATATTATTTTCTCAATCAAGAAGATCGATAGGGTGTTTTGAGACGATAAAACACCAGAATGAAATTTCGACCAAAATCACGACATTTTCAAGGCGTATGGCTTAAAAAATTGCGAAAAATTAAAAGATCGACTTTTCAACATGTCATACACACCCCCAAGGTTTTTGACGCGTTCAATACGAATCCGAAATAAAAAATTCCATACGGCCACTCGTTTTGGAGCAAGACGTGATTCGAGTCTTCAGTCTTATTCTGATAACAATTGCTTGTTCGGCTACCGAAGCGTGTTGACTTAGGGGCCTGTCTGATTCGACTAGATCGCTATATCGTAGACCGTGCTATAAAATCGTTGTTACTCGCTATCGAAATACTCGATAAAATTCTTTTGGATAGTCGTAAAGTTTCTACGATACGTCGCCGAGTTCGTCGCTTCCACGCAATTCAAGCCACCCGCATCATCGTAGAAATCACTACGACCACGTAGATTTCTTTTCTCTGGCGCGGATCCTTTTTTTGCATAGGCGTAACTCGTCGATGTCGACGGCGCGTTTCTCTCGTTCATCGAGGAATCAGCGTAGAACAGGAAAATCTCGCTCGTTCGACGACTTCGTTCCCTCTCAGACAACACGATGGATCGACTCTCGAGACATCGAATTTGATTCGAGGAGTCGAGGCATCTATCGACAGGGTCCAAATTTTCGTCTTATCGTAAATCTTGTACTAGTCGTCGTATGTGTTCCAGTCGCGAAAAAAAGAATGCGTGTGGAAAGCGAGCGAATGCGTCGTGCGAACTTCGCGATAATATTGTGAAAAAATGCAAGTGGAAACGATAAAAATTACGCACGTCGTCTTTGTCGCGTTGCCAAGATTTAAACAATGAATACTTGTATCTAATTGACGTCACTTGAAAATTACGCTCGATATTTGTATTTTGTAAATTCATTAATTAAGCGTATATCTTGAAAATTCGCAGAATCCAAAATTTACGAACGAACGATCCGAGAAATATAATATAATATAACCAATTATTTGTCGTATATAGAAATGAAGAAAATGAGAAAAATAATTAGGTCATACCATTTTTTCGAATCAAGTGAATCTGATTATACCGTAATAATATCATAATTTATAGATACATTAAAAAAAAGATCGTTCTTTTATTTGGATATTGATAGAACGTACTATAATTATTACAAAAAAATACTTTAAACAAAATATTGCTAAATCGTGTCCTAAAATAAACATTGGCGGGTAATGGTTACCAAATGGATAGAAAATCGGTCGACAACGAGTTTCAAATAGAAAAAAAAACAACTTCGATCGTGCGGATCTGAAATTTCGAGGTATCTTTTTACGTGGTATTTAATGCGTCTTCGTTATTTTCTTAGTACAGACTTTGCGAGTTTCTGGAAGAGAAAAAAAGAACAAAGGCGCCCCGATATTCTTCGAGGGGCCCAAGAGTGTGAAAAAAGCGTAAAAGAGAACGCAATGCTCCCAACGTCTTACGATATGTTTGTTTCGACATCGTCAGAATTGTAATATTACATCGTTTGCGTATTGATAAAGGCGAAAATAAAACAGACAAAGGGAGAGGGGCAACCGTACACGCTTTTGAATACTAAATGCGCAATCGATTAGATAAGATAACGCGATACCGCTGAGTAATGTCAGTGTGCACAAAGAGAAGATCAACAAAAAAAAATGGAACAATTCAAGTTATCGTGCAAAAGTCTACATTTATAAAACCAGATTTTTTAATGTCGATCCCATAAGACCCCAAGAGTAACAAAGAACGTCGAAAAAGAATGTCGCGTCAGGTGAACGAGTTTTAATCATCACCACTAAGTAGTCTTTTCGTATCACCAACAATGACACTGACAAGATCGTCGTTTTTACAACGTTTGAACAATTTCATCATGTTTCAGAACTTAAGATTCGCGATTTTACATAAAAGAAGAGTACCCGGCCATCTTTAATCGCCCACGGTCGGGTTACACAATTTCGCGCAACTAAGGATAAAAAAATATGCAAATATTGCCTCGTAACTCTTTCGTTTATTGCTCGAGTTAACGATTCGCAAGGCGCCAGAAGATTCTTGCCGCTTCGAAGATACTCAAATGCTCTGGCGTTCGTCGCTAAATAATATTTCGTCGGATGTAACGGCACTGGTATACGCACGACGACCGAAGAAGCATGCTCTCACCTTGTGATTCCGCGGCGTCTTGGAGAGATTGCTACGACCGTTAATGAGAACGTTGTCGTTGAGGAAAGAGACGTCGCAGGGCGACGGTGGTCCACCGGAGATCTCCCATTCGGTGTCGTCGGTCGTCGACGCGTCCAACGTGGCATCGAGGACTATGATGCCACCTTCGCCTACCTGGAAACGAAAGAAGAAGAGGTTCGGAATAAATAAGCAATCAGTAAATTAAGTTCGATCGAACGAAGACCACGAGTTCCAGCTCTCTTATTCGAAGGGTGATTACATAACTGACCAACTGATATCTTCACCCTGTTACGTCACAGTGAATTTTAAATTATTATTTCCACAAAGTGGAACTTTTTCGTAAATTCTTGGAACTTTGAACTCTGTAAGTTTTTTCTTGAAATTCGTTAAAATCCTCTGCCTTCTCGTCGTCAATACGATACGAACGGTAGCGCGCGTCTGCGAATCTGTTTGCAACGTCATCCGCGTTATTAAGACAATTCGTTTTTCGACCGACCAACAGACGAATGAAACATTTTGTCGATGTCGGTTACAAATTCTGTTTTACCATTTTTTCTCGGAAATCGAGCTTGGAAGTTGTGATTTAAGAACGTGTCTCTGGCACTTGGAAGTTTGGAAGAATCCAGGAACGAATCCTCGATTTTAAATGATACTCCATTTATCGTTGGAAGACGAAATCTTCCGTAAAAGGTATCCAAGTACCCGCGTGATAAAGATGATGTTACTTATCTCTCCGTTTACTTCGAGGTAAGATGCAGAAAAGACGCACATGATGCGATTTTAATAACTCGCAAAGGAACATCTATTCGTTTAATTTCTACGACGTAAAAGAGAGTCGGTCGAACGCGACCGACTTTGACGATCTTTACCGATCCTAAAATCGCGTATAGACGCTGTCCAGTTATAAAGAAGAAAAGAGAAAGTGTCGCGCGTGCTAATGGAATATTTATAAATAATTAAACAAACAAAACAAATTAAAAAATTAAATAATCGTCGATAATTCAGAAGCAACGACTTCGATCGTAATCATCGTAAAGGTGATTCGTAATCATGATATTTATCTTGAAGGTAGATCAAAATCGTCATGGTGTCTGCGCATCCTCCTACGTGCATATTCGTCCGAGTGTCTGTTCCTTATTCTTACGAGGTGCGATTTGTACTATTTCCTTCCATAACCGCGTTTCGACGAGTTATTCGTCCTATTAGGTTGTTCGGAATGTAATTTCGTTTTTTTTATGAAAATAAAAAACGATTTGTCTTTCATTGTTGGCTATAAAAAAATACAATTAAGTCCTCCGTTGGGAAACGAAATTACTTTTCGAACGATCTAATAAATCGTCGAAAATCTTAGAAGCACGTGGCAACGACTTCGACCGTAATCGTGATATCCATCCCGAAAGGAGATTAAAATCGTCATTCTGTTTGCGCGTTGTCCTACGTACAGATCGTACGAGTTTCCATCGCATCTCTTCATCTCTTCCAAGGCGCAATTTGTACTGTCTGTCTTCATCCAGAACGTGAACAGTTCAAACTGCATTTCGACGAGTTATTCATTCTTAATCGCCGATAATCTAAAAGCACGTGGCAACGACTTCGATCGTAATTATCGTGAAAGTGATTCATAATCATGATATTTATCTTGAAGATGGATCAAAATCGTCATGCTGTCTGCGCATTGTCCTGCGTCCAGATCGTACGAGTTTCCGTCGCATCTCTTCATCTCTTCCAAGGCACAATTTGTACCGTTCTTCTTCATCTAAAAGCACGTGGCAACGACTTCGACCGTAACCGAGGTATTCGTCCTGAAGGTGAATCAAAATCGAGTTATTCGTACCTACTTTCGTTCTTCGAGGCCGCGCTCTATCTTCGCTTTTGGAGTAAATCTATCATTACGAAATACGTCGTAGCTCGTATCAGAACGATAAGAAGAAGTCGACCTGGGCGAGCAAATAGACGAGCGACCGACGTGAGGACACGTGTGACCGCGCAAACGTTGCGATACGCGTTAACAGTGCAAGAAGCAGCGCATTTTGTCATGGCGACAGCAACGAAGAGACACGATCAACGTCGCCTCACGATCGTCGTGCTCATTGGTATAGAGTGTATTTTTAACGAGTGTCGTGTTCATACGAACATACGATGTTCGCACATCGATCGACCGCTTATCGTATCGTACACCACCTTTCGATCGCGATACCTGTGCTGGTTGAGCGCTTCCATTTTTCACGGAACTCTGCTGGAATTTTATTTGATTATTTGATTATTTTCGATAGCACGATCGTGTCTTTCGTCGATACATTTTCGGTCGAATACTTTCTAACTTGATCACTGTGCTACTTCGAACACTTCGTGTTACAGTCCAACATTTAAATCATAATACCACAGGTAGGAAGGTATTGTATTATCGAAAGTCGTGTTCTTCGAGATTTTAAGGTCATCGATATAAATGGAATCTTTCCGAAATGAATTCAAGAGGAAATAATAGGATTTTGGAAAAATAGCAGTCTAAATATATCCGAAGACTATGGGTCATCCTATCGTGTTAAGAACGTAGTTCAATTTTGAAGTTCGAAATACCCACTCCTGTTACAATCAGTTCCAAGTACGCCGAAAGGTCCAAGAGGAGTGTTCGGAAGAAAAGATTTTGTCAAAATTCCGT
This sequence comes from Liostenogaster flavolineata, assembly GCA_025433975.1. Lineage (NCBI taxonomy): Eukaryota > Metazoa > Arthropoda > Insecta > Hymenoptera > Vespidae > Liostenogaster > Liostenogaster flavolineata. The sequence continues at coordinate 332,755 of JAITYT010000835.1, forward strand.
CCAGCATCCGCTTAAAAAATTCGACGCAGGATTGAGTTATAATTTACGTATAATCTTGTTTGGACGTCTGAGAAGGTACGAAAAAAAATTCCAGCATAATTTCGTTCGAGAGTAGAACCTGTTTAGAATTTAGCCAGAATTCCCTCGAAAGCGCGTCGCCTCACAACACGACAGCGTTCCTCTTCTAGGTCATCCAAGAAAAAAGAAAGAAAGAAAGACACCGTGCCAGATCACGATGGAGTCTCTTTTTAATCGTAAGCTCGATCGATCCTACTTTATCTACATTGCGACGACCACGAGCCCAAGATCGAATCGCTCAAACGACGCGAGATGCGATTTCTCTCCTCTGAAATCGCTCGTGAAATACTTTGGCACGATCCATCCAATCGTGAGTCGGAGCGTGAAATCGAATTGTCGCGTGGCGTCACGAAGTCGTCGATTTCCGGTCCGTTTCCGGCAGCGCTTAACCGAACCTTCGTGTCACGTCGTTTCCGAAAGCGATTTTCCGCCTTTTTAGCCACAGCCTCGACCAATCCGCTCTCTTATGCTCGCGGAAAGCCTAAAAAAGGCGGGAATTCGGGCGTTCGTTTCGAAACGTCCGAAAGAAGACCAAAATTTGTCCGATGTCTATGGATCAGACGTCCTCCGGAGTCAATTAACACAAATCACCAAAACACCTCGTACTCCTTCCAACTTTAGACCGTACAGTTTTCCTTGTCCTTCCTCCCAAAAGTATACTCACGTACGAATTCCTATGTAAATAGTAACGTCAAGAGTCGTTGTAAATATCCAATATATAAGATTAGACTAGCTCAGAGTGTAATCTTTAAGAGCATCGGAATATAACTACGAGTAACCTGTTTTTGTATACGTTTTAAAGTTTACTGTAACCCTTTTTACATATTTATCGATTCTGTCAGGAATAAATAAATCTTCTCCCAAAAAAAGAGAGAATCGAACATCCGCGTTTGAGTTCATTTTCCTAGCAATTCCTTAGATTCTATCGGCGTTGCTTGGAACTCGTGAGAAATTCAAACTCGTCGATCAGCAGGAAAAGGGAAAAGGGGAAAGAAGAGTACTTGGTCACGGATCATAACGCTGGAGAAGGCATTAACGGACGAGCAAAGATTCAGGTCGCGAAACACAATATTTTACCTTCGAGAATGAGAAACACTCCTAACGATACAATACGCGATCGAAGGAATTTCGAATCCTTTACTCAATCGCCCCTTGCTGCTTCTTTCCTTCCCCCTCGCGTCTTTTGGAACTCTATACGAAATAAAAAATAAAACAATCGCAGGTAAGTTTTCGAAATCGTCTCTTGTCCTCGAGTGAGTGTCGAATTTCCCTTTCTCTGCGTGATTCGATTAGTTTCTAACTTTTCGAAATCGATAGACGAAGGACTTTGAAGACGTTCTTCTGAACGGTGAAATAAAAAAGTGTTACAAAGAGAATTTAAATATTACTTTTTATTAACCCATTTCCAGGAGTTACGCGGCGTTTTGCACGACGATCAGCGAGGGACTCGACGAGATAAGAAACCATGAGAAAAGGTGCACCCCGCTTTGCGCGGCCTCGTAATCACATTGTGCATCGATGCGATGAATAGGTAGGTGTGCGAATGGAGAGATCGATAGATAAGTGCATAAACGGACGGACGTATAGGCGACGAGTGAAAATCGAGCGATTTTAGGACGACAACTAGCCATTTTCAACAGTCCGAGTCGTTCGAGGAACGAAGAAAAAACGAAGACGAATGAAAGTCATCGAAAGACGCGTTCGAAAAGCGAAAGAATCGAGGAACTACGTGGGTTCGATGCCCCACGTCGCTGGAAACGCACGCGTGTATGCGTCTTCACGGACGAGACCAGGAGGCAGACGAAGTGGATCCAAAAGGAAGCGCGGAGCCGAACCCTGACGATTTCAAAAGGAAATCAGGAATGCGGGGACGCAAACGGAAGGTGGGCCGCGAGGAAGGAAGGAAGGAAGGAAGATGCGGCATTGAACCTGAGTACGCGCAGGCCTCTGACTCCCATGAGAAATTCCCAGGGCGTTTCTTTCCATTATTCCAAGAGACCGCAGGGAAGGTATCACTCTCGCTCTTCCTCTCCGGCTCCCTCTCTTCCTCTCACTCTCTCTGTCCCTCTCCCCGCCCCCCGCCACACCTTTTGCCTTTTTTCCCGTCCGCACTCGTACGAGTGGACCTTGAACCTTCGAGGTGAGCCCACGACAGTTCGCTCAACGATAACACAAATACGTAGCTCTCGTAACTTTTCTGTTTACGTTGCGTTCGTTATCCTGCAGCTACCGTAGGAGTCGCTTTTGCGCACTGATCTATCAAAAAATAACCCTTTCTTTCTAACCATTTCTTTTTAATTGAATTCGTCCAAGCACTTTTATTTCGGAGAAGGGTTAAGCAAACCTTTCGTTCCTGAAGAAATCAACGGCTGTTCGATCGGTGGATGATTCGAGGTTCGATCGAGATAGCATCGCAGTCACCTTTTGTAGTAGGTACTTACGCATACACTCGTAGAAAGCAAACGGAATGAACGATCGTCTCGAGGCAGATACGTACGATCTTTCAAAGTGTCGTCACGCACGAACGACCGGATGCTCCTGCTCTTTCGTCGAGAGAGCTCGAATCGTGTAATTTCTCTCGTCGGGATTTAATGACGCTGATTATGCGCGTGGGCACGTTCCAATTTCATGCGGAATTTCATAATCGTCCGCGCGACGGGTCTTCTTCTCGCTCGACGAAAAGCGCTTTGACGACTACCTCGATTTCGATCGAACTTAACAAGGAAAAAGAGGAAGATACAACGAAGGAAGGAAACGCCAAGCGATGAAAAGAAGCGATGGAGTCTTCGGATGAAAGGTTAGCGATGTTTCTTCCACCCGGAAAATTTGGGTCGTGATAAAATGGATGAAATCGTCGACTGGCATTTCAATGAGTCGGCAAGTCGAACGACAGGAAATCATAAAAATGTAAAAAGTGGACTTGGTACGTTCAGGACGATTGACCCGAATCGTCCACGAACGGAGCGAGATAATTTCGCGAGTCGCAATATTTCGTCGCTCTTCGCGCGACTTCCGTGGTCTTACGGAATCGTGATTTTTGTTAAATTAAAATTTTTGTATCTTCTTGTTCTTAACGATCCTTCAAATCCTGATCGATTTTACCGCGAACTCTGGTCGAGTTGTATCAGATCGTAACAAATAAAATGATTCGATCAGAAACTGGCCTACGAATTTAATGTAAATATTATGAAAACTTTACGCCATTTAATTCGCAATGAAAGAGTCTTTTTGGTCGCATCGTTATTTACGATAAAAAATGGATTTCTTTGGCAACGACGTTTTGCTCAATGGTTGAACGTAGTCGAAGTCCCGCGTGACGTGCTGCAATCAGTTTTACACCTAAGGAAGGTCACAGTTTGATGATCAATGGTTGGTGTGATCCACTACAGTTTCTTGACGCTGGGTCAACAATCACTGGAGAGATATTATATCCAAATAGAAGTATTACGGCAGAAATTGCAGGAGGAACTACCGGCATTTGTCAACCAAGAGGATCCGATCTTGCCGCATGATAATGCTCGACCACGCGTTTCACGAATAACGGTGCAAAAGTTGAATAACTTTGAATATGAAACTTTACCTCATCCAGCACATTCGCCTGACCCATCGTCTAAATGCTGAGAGATCATTGGTTTTTCAAACACCTCGGTGAGAAAACGCTTACGAATGAAAACACCATTGAAAATGTATTAGAACCATCTATCGACGCAAGATCTCTGAATTTATTCAAAAATGGGATCCAGGAATGTATTTAATTTGAACAAATTTGTAGATAGTAATAAATCTTATTTCAAGCGAGATAATACTTATCGTTCAAAAAGTCGTATTCGATCGAAGTTAACCCATTTGTATCGTAAGCGCATATATGCTCGCAAACGTTGCGTAGTTCGTTTATTAGAAAAGAAAAGAAAAGAAAAGATACATTTTACCAATGTGATAATTGCCATGTGACATTACGCATTGAACATTTCAAACATTATCATGTTGTGCGAAATAATTAAATCCCATTTCTATTATGATTATTAATCCATAGTGAAATAAAAATTCTTCGAAACTCTTTACTTATGCAAAATTGCTTTTTTCCCATGTTTGAAAACATTTTCATTTAAATACAACCAAAAAAAGATTTGGCGATGAGAACGAATTTTCCACTTTTCCATATGATGCAAACGGGTTAACGCTAAAAATCGGACATTCCGTACGTGACGACCTAACAAACGTCGAATCGTTACGTAAACGACGCCTCGTGTTCCGTCGAACGAAGTAACGCGTAAGCGAAATCGTAATCGTTGCGTAGAATTTCACCTCTCGAGCGTCGGTAGGAAAGTCTCCTCCCTCGAACGGCAATTCGGCTTTTCGAAGAAACCCGACGTGTTCATCCTCCTTCGAGACAATAGAATTATCCGCAAGATCGCTTATGCAGAAGCGTTCGCGCATTAGTCACGGCGCTCTGCTCCTCGCAGTTTCTTCCGTTTCTCGCTGAAAATGTTCTCTGCTTCTCTCGTTCCCTCCTCCTCCTCCTCCTCCTCCTCCTCGTAATTTTTTCACTCGCTTTAGTGGGCGAACGACATCGTCGAAGTCGAGGCGCGTCGCTTCAGTCGGCGAAGGCGTAAATCGCCTTCGTGAATCATCGTCGTCTCGCTTTCGTCGAGGTGTCGAAAAGGTCATTTCTGCGGAACGATCTGGTCCTTCGGCTCTCGTCTTCCTCCCCGAAATTATTTTAAAGCCAGTAAAAAAAAGCCAGCAAACGAAGAATGAAAATAAACGCGTGTCTATATCATTGTTTATAAATCGTTTATAAAATAAAAAATATAACTTTTCAGGAACAGATTTTCAGACTAATTACGGCGAAATATTTTCAGAACGAGAGCCGCTGTAAACTGTTCGAACGAAAGTAGCGCGATATCAAAAAAAAGATCGGTAGAGAGAGAGAGAGAAGGAGGGAAAGAGAAAAAACAGGAATTTTAACAACAATTCTTGCTCGAGTTTTCGACGAATACACGCGATGTTTACGGAACTTGTCACGATGTCGGCGTCGTATTGATAATTAATTAACAAGGTTTCGAAACCACGACATCGAAGTCGATTACGCGTGTAACGAATTCCTTCTTTTTTAAGATCACCATTTCTAACAGAAGCGTGACACGGGAAGGGATCGATGCTCTCTTACCTTCTTCTCCGGTGTTCGAGCTGGAAGAGCTGGAAGAGGTGAAAGAAAAGGACAAGGGGAAGAAGTGGCGGTAAAGACAGCGCACGAGTGACTCCGAGTAAAACTGGACTAGAGAAGCAGAGAGACTGGACAGAGAGAAGAGAACAGGACGCTCACGAGCGTCTCGTGAATCTCGAGGCGCTAGCCGTTTTGCCGAGAGAGCTGACCAGCTGCACCACCGTTGTACGCGGCAGCATGGTTTATTTCGTTCGGACGTAACAATGGAATTCCGTACGTTCGAGCGAGCGAGCGACGTAAAAAAACGCGTTGCAAAACGAAGCACGCGATTATATCCCCGGGATACTTGAATTTCGTACTGGGTTTCTACAGTGAAATCTCGATCGCTAATAAGACCAAAAGAATATTAGAATCGAACGTCCGATGTTTTATGCCACTACGTTTCGATATAGAGAAGTTCAGTACGAACGATTCGTGTACGAAAGTACGCGTTGTATTTCGATGAACGTGTTCGTGGAAGAACACGTGTTGTTTATCGTTGACGTCACTTTCCAACAACGTGAGGATAATTGCATCGAATGGTCTGAGAATCTAATCGCGGACCTCGATGTCGTTGCGCTCAAATATTCGTATCTTACGGTGGACGGAAATAAAGGCGACAGACTGAAGCGTGCGTGGGTTTTCCTTTTCTACGTGACAAATCGACACGTGGCGCGGTCAAGATTCTTTTTTTAAACTTTTCCTTTTGCTACCTCGATGCCGTACGCCCGAGTAAACGTAGGATAAACTGGAATCGATATTTAAACCACGTAATAAGATTCTAGCGGGACTGACGTAAACTTTAAAATGGCGGATGACGCGAGCAAACTCGATTTTAACGCGAAACTTCGCGACGCTGCTTCGATGATTCTACGTAAAAGGCGATATGAATTATAAAAAAAAATGTGATTCTAGTCGAAATACGATCCAACTTTTAAGAAAGCTCTTGCCAACAAAAAATCTTGTCTGAGAAATCGCTCGAATAAACGTAAACTCTAGCCTTAACAATTTAAAAAACTGACTCGTACTCGTGTAAATTAAAAAATCGCTCGAATACCGAATCGATAAAAAAATCGATATAGGTTCGATGAAAGTCTTCGAGCTGTTCAATCGCCGAACTAAACGAATTCCATCGAGGGATAGGATGGAAGGAGTTTCCAGAGAGCGGTCGATCCGTCGCAGGCGAAACCGAGGAGGAGACAGCGACGAGAATTTTTCCGACGACAGGACTGGTTCCCGATCGTGCATACCACCCCGCGAAAGCGGCTGATTCAGCCAGTGCTGCCCGGCAGCGTGCCAAAGTATTGATCTAGTGTATCCACGAAAGCAGTGGTGTCCAACCCTATCGCAGCACCTCGCCGCTGTTAGATCGACGCCCACGTTTTCTCATTGTCGTCGAGAGTCTATCGCGGGAACGCGTAACGTCTAAATTTATCCGTATCACGGGGGAGAACGAGCTTTTAGAACCGATTACCATGATCCGCCTTTCCAAAGACAAGAACGTTATCGTTATTCGTATCCTTGGCTCGATGGTGCGGCCGTTTATCGCGCTGGGAAGGTTAAAGTTGCGCAAAAAGTTGACGATGCGAATTAGACGGTATCGTAAAGCGGTGTTGTATCACGAAGAAAAGAGATCGTAAAGTTATTGTTCCGGCTTTCGTCGAGAAACGAACGATTCCTTGGAATCGGTAAACTTACTTCGTTTAACGATTTCATTCGAACTAATGATAACGCGATAAAGTTATTATTTCTATAGTTTTTTACGCGAAAAAGAAACATCTGGTTAATTTCAGAATCACTGCTCGATTTCGAACCGATTGCCATAAAAGTCCGAGACTCGTTCGGGTCTAATTACGTTCCTTTTACGTGCAAGTAAAAAAAGTTTTACGTTTTAACAAATTCCCTTTTCAAAGAAATCCCCACTTATGGATCTATCTTACCACCAACGAAGAAGGCCCGAAGATCGAATTCGTTCGTCCAAATGACCAACATCGGCGACTCAAGGTCGATCAAGGTCAGGCACGTCGAATTTCACCGGAAGGAACCATTTCGCGTCTGCCCACGACAAGAGATTTCACCTCGTAAGTTGGTTACTTCCTTAGCCTTGCCTGCGGCTACACAAGGCACTGTATTGGCCCTATTTCACCGCGGCATCTAGAAGAGACGTAATCGAACGAACACGAGATAGAGACGTCGACGTCCATCCGCTTCTTCGCGTCGAAAGAAATTACTAAAGGTAACGATACTCGTCTCGTCCTGACCTAGGGATCTTTCGATTGTCTTCGGAATCTTCTGGAAGTCGATCGAGCATGACCTATCGGCATCTGGTAACCGAATTTTGATGTTATCTTCCTTCGCATTTCTAGATACTTTTCTAAATGATGATATGTCGTTGTCTGGCACTCAAATGGTTGAACTACTCGGGAAAGGAATTCCAAATATCTCGGAGATCAAGCTAGATCGTGGAACAAACGACGTACAGTCGATCATCACGAGAAAGACGACGGAAAGAAGAGACAACGGTATGTTACTAAAGGAGATTACCGAGTCAGATCCCTTGGGATCGTTCGTTGCATCGGTGCGTACCAGCGGAACAACCGGTTTCACGATGGCGCTGAGAAAGGTTTGTTTTAATCGTCTATCGTCTTCGTTACGTGACGTAGCACGGACATCAAAAATCTTCTCCGATTTTCAAGGTTCCTCGTGGTAAGCGCGTAAAATGAAAAGCAGATGAAAAAGTATGGACTTATATCGATGAAAAGGTAAATAACGAGAAGTTATTTTGTTCTCGTGATTCGATGAAGAGACAAGCAACAGTGGGAAAGATTCCTCGCGTCACCTCGTCACGTAGACCAAAAATCACGATTGATCGGGACGATTACGAAAGATTTAAATACCGCATGGAAGACGAGATGCTCCTTAGAAGGTGGACTTGGGTATCCGAACCAGTCTAAAAGGCGCTAACGGATCTCTATTGGCTTCTCTCTTTGCGACGTTGTCGTCGTCTGTAGGACGACCATATACGTGGATTCCGCGTAATATTCCTTGGAATGTCACCGACGCGCTGTGCCGCAGCCGATGCTCGAAGTCGACTCTTTCTTCTCTTCGATTCTCTAGACTCTCGATCATCGTTCGATTCGGTTAAATTATTTCGTTGGATCGCATCAACCGCGTCTTTCGCACGATCGTCGAACGATCCGCAATGCGAGAAACGATCGAAATCGAAATATTCCAAACCATATTCCACGTATACGAAATAAGCCTGTTCGTGGGAAGACGCAAGGCATTCCAAGGATCCAGGAATTCCAAGCCAGGAAGGTGACTTTTACGCCCGCGTGTCACGCATCGGAGAGCCAAGACTCTCAACGGAGAAACGATTTCCAATGGCAGACGGCTAGGTAGTACTGGCGCTAGCTGAGAAGTCGTTGGTTGTTCTATCGATCTTCTTAACGATCGTTGCATCCATCGGTCTTTCACTTTGCGCAATACTACGATACGACTCGCAGTTTGCCGAACAATCTTCCGTCTCGAAGTATCGCGATCTGCTTCGACACGCTTTGTTGAAGACAGAAGAAGCGTTCCCTCGATTGGAACGGACGATTTGCCGACTTCGCGCTAATCGAGATTTTAAGGGATTCGCTTCCGTGTCGCGCTCGATGAGATCGCAGCTGAGAACCAACGAAGCAATACCGTTGCCTCTTATCGGACACGATGATACCAACGAAGATACCGGTCGATCGGCAAAACCGTTGGGCGTCCATCGATGTTCCTTCGGGAGTGGTACAAATTCGGAGCGGGACGCGATCCTCGTGGCTCTTTGTTCGTCACCGGTCAAGCGCTCGATAATCAAAGAATTATCCATCAAAGAGACACCGCGGTCAGGCACGCGATGTTTCCCCTCGACTTTAACGAGACATCCAACGATATAAATCTAAATCCGCCAGACGTAATACTCGTAGATCTCTGTTTAATATCCCAACAAAGTGGGGAGTTTATATCAGGCTAATGTAGTTCCGAGGGTCGTGACGCACGTCGAACCGCTCGATCAAAATCCAACTTCCTGTTGCTTCCAAATCCGGTATTAAGCTGTTGGATGTGCGCGTCGGAGGAACCATCTTGTCCCAGACGCGAACATGGCGGAAACTACTGCATGTAAATCCTCGTGAAATTCGGTGGTCTTTCATCATCCGGCAGATCCGGTAGTAGCGAAGAGGAGGGCGCCAAAGCATCGAATACATATGAATAAGCAGCAGCTGTGGAGGCCGTTGCTCTGTAAGAATGCGCATAGAAATTCTATGAGGTTACATTGACCGGCTACAGCGGCACCGCAGACGACGAATGCAGACGAATGGACCATATGAATAACCAAGATCCTACATCCGTTAGGCGATCGTACGTCGATCCCCCACCTCGGTTCCGTCGAGTCGCTTGACTCCGATGATTTTGTCCTCTCGCATTCGCCTTCCTACGACCACGACGACAACGACGAAGTGCAGCCATTAAATGGCTTTGAACAGGGACGCGACACTCATCCTCAAGCCCAGCGGAAGTTTGTTATTCCGGGCGTTAGGACGATCAAACGATTGCGTTTAACGTCGCTAGGCACGTGCTAAAGGAAGTCGAATCTCCGAGAGAGGATTTAAGTCGGCGGAACGATGTGGCCCCAAAAAATGTTCCTTGTCGCGAAACCTGTTGAAAACGCACTTTCAAAGTGTCGAATGTTTTGCGTCGAAGCGATCCGCTGATAAATCTCGACCATGGCTCTCTTAATGTTCTAACGTTTTCTTTGGTATCGTTCGACTTTCTTTTCTTTTTTGTAATTCCTGCCGCTCCCAGATACTTCCGTTCGTCCAATTTCTATTCCGAACGAAAAAGCTTGAACTTATCGCCGATCGAAATTGGGTTAAGCTAATCCTTGCGGTTCTAACATGACGGATAAATATATTGATTCGTATCGAGCCACGTGCTGAAGCAAAATCGCAACATTTTCCACGTGTACGATCAACGTTGGACAAACAGGAGACGCGTTACACGACGGATGCCACCTTGTCGCGTTACGAGTAACAACGAAGATCGCAATTAACGTCAAGCTGCGTTGTTTTGTGTAATCGAACATTTCTGGCCACTCTCACGACGATAGATCTTCTCCGTGTCTCCGTACACTTGCAAATACGTACGTGCACTTGCATAAAGACGTTCACCAATAGCATTTTCCAGTATTCTACGATTAGTCGCGTTAACTTTCTCTTTTACGATCTCGTTGGAATCCATCGAACGACTCTAAACTGCAATTTTTTTTCTTCCTTCCTTCCCTCTACCTCCTTTCTTTTTCTCATCGACCGTGCGATTTAATATCGGTACGGTGAAAACCAAAGTTAATTGGAACACGAATCAATAATAATTTTGAACGAACCAGAGTTTGGTCGATTGTACTTTGAACTATAACGAGAGTCCCAAAAGAACGCAATTAACGCAACGAGCGGCGATCAGATCGCACTCGATGCCAACGTTGAAACATTACGAACGTGCAAATTGCTCGTAATTTTAAGCGAGTCGCTGAACCGTTTATCAAAGTCAGGACAAACAAGTATTACGTCGTATTATAGCGGATCAACTGCGACGGAAGAATTCGTGATGGAAAGAGACAATGTTTTCGTTCGATAGTAAGAAATCACGTCTTTCGTCGATCGAGCAACTGCAACACAGATAGTTATCGGTATCGAGGATAAGATTAACGCGCTTGTTATCGATTGTTCGCGACGATTCGCGAAAACACGTCGAGCCGATCGAACCGAGCCAAAATAATCGGCATGGAATCAAGAAAAAATACGAGAAAAAAATTGCAAGGTGCAAGAACGTGAATCCTCGGATGGGTAAGGAGTCGTGAGAAAGATACAAACGTAATAAGAAAGATATTAAATTTAAAGAAAAAATGACAGTGAGAAATGAAGATGGATGCAGATTATAGAAAGAGAGAGAGAGAGAACATTACAGACATCTCAAAGTGAACCGCTTATCTCGAAGAAAAGAGGAAATCCCAAGTAAAGTCATGAAAGGAAGAACGTTCGAATCAAAGAATTTTACTTCGTGACCTTCGTAATTTTGCACGATGTAATGACGAAATCCATCGGATGGAACGAAGACAATGGCGCATCACGTGAAATTGTCCAAAACGAAGGCAACGAAAATAGAGGAAAGAAGCGAGAAGGAAGAAAGAGGAAAAGGCTCGTTCGGTCTTGGGATAAAAAGAAAGGAGAAGGAAGCTCGGAAATCGAATTCGAATTCCACGGAGCAATTTAATTAACGCGAACCAGAAAGAAACATTCGCGAACGCGTGGAACACACCGTAACGGTTATCCAGCGAAAGAAGGTCAAGGATATCTTCTTAGAGCGTAAATTCAATCGTCGTCGCCGGTTACTTGGCCTCGCCTAAGTATGTTGCAACCGAAATTCTACGCGAGTGCAAAGTCAAAGCAATGCGCGACTTAGTAAATTTCTGATTGGACGCGATCTTGGGCAATATCGCGACCCTCTCTGTTTCTTTAATCTTTCAGAATCTTTTCTCCTTTTTTAAACCGACGACATTTTATATTCGATAACGCAATGCAATTTAACACGTTCCATGCCACGTGAGTTCGTATCACTGAGAGCTTCCTTTTACTAATCATAATTTTTGTCGTTTTACAAAAACGTCATCGTGTTTTAAAACCAACGTCAGAAGTAAAACTATTAATGGGCCAGATACGTCTCACGCGATCTGAACGAAAAAGTCAGCAGAATTCGAACTGTCGTGGAAAGTGTCGAGTATAATTTCGAATTCTATTCTGTTAAATTCTTCGTGGCGGTCGACAAATTTCCTTCCTTGTCGCAATACCTGCTCTCTCGAATCTGATCGTTTCTCTCCAAAGTCCTCTTTCCATCGTCAAAAACAATGAAAAGCTAATCTTGTTTCGAATCGCGTGGTTCACCTTGTACGCAGTGTCTTTTGGATCGTTCCATAAAAACTTGACTACCTTTTACGCGTTACGTAAGACGTAGCTTTTCCTTTTGGTTATTTAAACGAATAATAAGCGTCTTTAAATGTTTGTTCTATTTACATATTTTCGTTCCGAAGGCAGGCAATGACTTAGCTCGTCATCGTGACTGACGCATCGCACCGATACCCGATATCGGTATCGTCTTGTGTTAGGTTCTTCATTTTCAATCGATAACTCACAAACGGGTGACGCATCGACAATCAAGGCTCTCTGAAACTCTCGTACTAGCTCTTATAAATTTTGCTTGCGAAATTGTTCACCCAAAGCTTGTAATTTTCCTCGTTAATTTCATCGTCGTGATCCTGTTGGAATTTGGATTAATTGGTCTTCCATATTTAGCGGTCTTCCATTTTAGTTCGAAGCATCATGACGGATTTTATAGAAATTGGGACAACTATAGGTCCAGAACGAACAATTTTCTACTTATAAAAGACATCTCGACGGGATCAAAGGCTCGTTCTCCACATCGCGAATCTACTTTATCAAAGTCCCCTGTTGAACGAAGGAGGAATATCTTGGAGACTCAGGCATCGGGACAACATCAACGCCAGATCCGCCATCCATATCGAAGAATCCAAACACCCGTTAGATAAGAGTCGACTGGATAACCCCACACGCAGGTAGGAACATTTCCTCGAAGCGCGAAATTACATCGACGAGACGCGGTAACGATACAGTTCGAAGAAGCATAACTAATCGTCGTGGAATCGTTCGGTTTGCTTCCGGTATTAACTTCCTCCTACGACTGTAACTAATGTTCGCTAATGTCACGCTCGGTACGACGAAGTGAAGATTGAACGACGACGAGCCGAACGACGGACAACGGCATTAGTCTCTCACGACAGACGACAACGGTTAATATTTCGAATCGACGTGAAAGTCGATTTGCGCAACGTCGTAATAGCAAAGATTGCGACTAGGACAACGACGATCGCAATAACGACGATAATCGTTGTCCAATTCGAGAGCTTCTGCCTTTGAACTTATTCGAAACGACATTCAAGGGATCGATTCGATCATCGTGCACGTGGGGCTTCCGTTGATCCGCCTTGGAGGTAACAACGCACGGTCTGTTGATAAAATTGATGTGTTAATCCAAAAGGAATCGGAGTCTCGGCATAAAACCTTGACGGAGTACGAGTTTGGGGTCGGTGAAGCAAGCAACGCGGAACAATGGGGAAAAGTCGACGAGGCAAGAAACGACGATTGGAGATTAAAAAAAGAGGAAGAAGACGCGGCAGCTTCGGCGAGCTTTATTAAAACAGGACGTGAATATTGGCATCCGGATGAAAGTCAGTTCGCGTCGAACTACTCATCGGGTCTGATTCTCTCGGCTTCCTCTGATTTGGCGTTCGACGTCACATCAGCAGCCAAATTTTCGATCGATACCATCGACTTTCTCTCTTCCAACGCGAATAAAGAATTCCAATCGTTTCCTACCTAACTTTCCTCGATTTTAATCTTTCAATGAGAATATATTCAACGTGATAAACGGGAATATGCCACTGAACTCTGACCTAGAAGGAACATCCAGAGGATAAAATTCGACAGTCCACTTTTAAATCTGTCGAGGTATTCCTCTGGATATGAACCTTAGCAAGTTCTGAACACAGGTGTGAAAACCTTAGCCTTAACAAAATCGATAGCGACATTACCACGAGCCTGATACCACAACATCTGTTCTATTCTATTCTTTTACTTTTGCCTCTGTAATCGCTCTGTAATCGTCGATGAATTATTTTTTACTCGTCAAGCCAAATAAAACACAGAGTACGATGAAAATAGCAAAGAACGAATCCCAAACATTTCTCTCGAGGCATGAATCGACATCGTCCGTTCTCTCGTCGTTGTACAGCGGGGTGGAGCGTTGCATAATTATTATCACGAAAGGGGAAGTTCCTGAGGTTAATTAAAACGGTGGACGATGTTATTACGTAATCGCCGGGTCGATCCCACGCCTATGACAGAGACTGAAACGTCGAGCGCGTCTACGACATCGATTTGTCGCTCCATTGTGTTTTCAGGGACGCTTCGTCGAGTCTTTCCTACGATCATTATTTTTCGCGTTCGATGATAACGTTTATCGTCTATCTTCTCGACGTCCCACGTCATCGACCATTTGTAATGTACAGCTCGCACGATATCGCCTCTTCCGTCTTCTAAGACAAGCGAATCGAAAACAAACCGTACAACTCAAAACGCCTAGAGAAATTAATTGGTTCGTCAGCTTCATCAGCGTGCTTTAAATTTCCTATACCTTCTGATGATTCCCCCGAAAGATTCCTTCACTGGTGATCTTCGACGTAACATTCCTTTGGCAAACGATAGGATTTTTCCATCGCACACAGACTAAAAGCTTCTCTATGCTTCTCGCAGCGCTGAAGCCTTAACAGGCAGAGTCTTCGTACGCAGGAGAGGCTTGAAAGCACTTGTATTACTTCGAATTTTAAAACTTCGAAATCGATCGAGACTGGAATTCCTACTTCGAGTATACCTGTGCCTAATTTTTTAATTTTACATCGCGATTTGTTAGAATTATTCGTAATAAAACGAAGGTAAATTCAGTTCTCGAAAAATTTTTTTCGCGAGATTTTTTGCGATGATTTTTCTACGTAAGGGTAATGGAAGTTGGCGTTGCAATCGTTCAATTAATCACGAAGATTATATGTTATTTATTCGGATAAGCTTAAGAACGAGTTTTCAAATTTTTACCATGGCATTTATACGCGAAATGTCAGAAGTTGGCTTAGGCTTAGCATCCTGACAAATCACACGCAAAGCCGCGTCGAATTCCCACGTGTACTCGTCGCAAATTACTAGTACGTTTAGTGGGTTTCGAGCAATGAATAAAATCAAGACCTATTAAAAACCAAAACTTACCATATCTTGTAATTATAGTTTCCCCTCTTTGATCATGCGTGAAAGTAAAAACGAAATGTCAAGTACGAATTACTACATCCATGCGATTAGTTTGGCGCTTAATGGAAGGACCATTGGACATTTTCTCTTCTCATTTCGACGTTTCAGTGATTTCGAATAATTATCCGCAATCGTACATGCAAGTTAAACGAATAAATGGCATACGAATTTACAGATTTCGAGCAAACCTACGACATAATTCTTTTAACGTCGACGAAAGTGCTGAAAAAAAATTCCCGAAACGATCCTTGCAGAACTTAAGAACACGTACGTGTCCGAATAAAAAATTGACCAAAATTAAAATCAATTCTATCGACATCAACAACCGGTTACCGTGACTCAATGCGACGCCACGGCTAACAAACAGATTAAACGTAGTGAAAAAGTCCGTAAACGATGCGGTGTGATCAATGTCAAAACATTCACGCGTCCTTGTACAGGTCCCAACCTGTGGATAGGCAGGAGGATCGCCGCAGTCATGCGATGCAACACCTTGAAAAGATTTTACCTGCGGCAGGGTAAAATCTTTTAGCACGTTTCAAGGCTGGGACCAATCCTTTCTCGTTCATTCAGACCAAGAGAGACAGAAAAAGAATAAGAAAAGAGACAAAGAAGAAAGTATCGAACTCGATGTCGCTCCTATCTTTCTTTGCTCCTTTTAGTTATCGTCCTCTTGTTCGATCCTCCATACCCCTCGATTATCGACAATCATCCTCCTTACGGTCGAAACGAAGCCGATCCTTTCTCGACCATCCAGATCACGAAAGATAGAAAAAGAAGAAGACAAAGAAGAAAGTATCGAACTCGATGTCGCTCCTGTCTCTTCCTTTGCACCTTTTAGTTTTCGTCCTCTTCTTCGATCCTCGATACCTCGATTACGGACAATCATCCTTCCTTACGCTCCAAACGAAATGAAAAGAACTAAAGAACGGCGGTCGTTACGCGCGCCTCTCGTGCGTTCAAACACCGCTGGAATCGCCGTTGATCTCGATGCGTGTTCTAGTTTACGGTTCGTTAAACGGTCATCTTTTGTCGGGCGTTTGAGTCGACGACAACGGATCTTGATTCCTTTTTTCCTGGGTTTTGGAGGACGAGGGGCCAGAGGAAGACGCCTCGCCGTTAGGCAAGTCAGAAACGATCTTTTCTTCGCGTAAGATGAAAGAAGAAAGACGTGACGCGCGAGACTCGGAGGACCCCTATCGATAATGTCACTTTTCCATCGTTTTATCGCCTTCGATCCGATTATCTCGGTAGATAGAGCTAATAGTAGAGTGTCGAGATACGCGGACAAATAGAAAAAATGCTGTAAACGATTCGTGATCGAGGTGGTCGATGTTAATCCGTTATTGTAATTGTATTATAATATGGAGAACGTAGCGAACGAGGAATCATATCGATTGGTATCTTTTGAGAGAATAGTGAGAATTTCGAAAGGATTTTTCTTCCTTTTTCGAGAATTTTCGAATATCTCTTGTACGAGTCTCGTTCGTTTTCTTGGTTGCAATTTCATCTATTAAAATTAGCGATAGAAATTGATGATATTTGGAATACCACGGACCCATTGGTTCCGCCAAGGAATAAACTTTATTTAAAAGAAGCGCGAAGTCCGACAGAAACGGCACAAAAAGAAGAAAAGAAAGTAAAGACACGAACATTGCAAATAAAAATGAACAAGTGATGCGTAGCCAAAGAATCGACAATGTCTCTACGTATATCAGTGATTCTCATTTAGTAACTCACGATAAAGAACTCACGAGACATTAATTTGACATCGTTTTTAATTTAAAAAAAAATTTTAATTACATAAATATTTCTCTGGTTCTTACACTTTGAAGAAAGAATTATGATTTCCTCGGCTTTCAATTCAACCTTAACAATTTCCAACAGTCCACTTCTTTATATATTATATTTAATATTATTTCATGAAATAATTAATTAAACAACATATCCAACAACGTATCAATTTAATATAATATTTATAGAATAATGTTTTATATTACATTTATTAGAATCAGGCTGGCGAAAAACATCGCGATAACAGGACGATAGTTGATAACCGTGGATAATTTGCTCCGATGAAACGTTTTCCCTTTTTTTCTTAGGAGCGATGTCCAGCGACAGAACTTTACGATTATCTAATACGAGAAAGTTACGGATCTACGTCGACCGACTCCAATCTTTCTAGTCGATGACGAACGCGAAACGGTCTCGCCTCACTTCACTCGCTTAAACGCGATCGAATTTTGCTTTATGGATTATGGAATCGACGATAAAGGACAGAACAAAAGAAAAAAGAAAGCAAGCGAAGATACCGATCCTGAATCGATAAGCAGAGGCTAACAGGTTTGTATGCGTCTACGAAGGAGTCTGACCACAATTATCGATTATCGAAGCTGTCGATCGAATCAAAAGAACGTAAAAAGGGTGGATTTAGAGCGGATCTAATTTGCATTCTTATTTCAATGCGTATGAAATTATTGGATGGATAGCAAAAATTATTTAACCTGACATTATTTAATTTTGCAGATTGTTTTACAAAAGTGTAATTTAAACAATCTTTTAATTTGACACAACGAAAATTTAGATTTAAACCTTTCGTTGTGTTTAAACGACCCAATTAAATCGATAACGCCTACGTACAAACCGTTGCGTAAAATCGTACTATACGTAGAGAGGACAGCGAAGGGACGATAAGAACGATAAGGTCAAAGTGAAACGTTTCTATAGTGCTCTCTCTCGTCGTTTTTGTTACAGAACGTTACGCCATAACGATGCTGCGCGGACATTTTCGAGCCAGAAGATATAATTAAGTTACTGTAAAACAGCTTTTGCGCGTTAACAGCGCGACGAAATTTTACTATTTCGAAATATCAATGTACCCCAGGATTTGTAAGGACGATTAAGATTTTTTTATCTTTCGCTTTCACTCGGTGTAATGGAATGCTTTAATTAGAAAAAAAGTGGTTCAACCCGTAGATTTTACGAAACTCGCCCGTTTAGATTTAAAATGACGTAAATTATATAAAGTACGGTAAAAAGCTGGACGAATAATAAAACGATTCTTACTTCTAAACTTAGACAATTCTCTTCCAAACATTGTTCCGCAAATTTTAGGAGTAACGAAAGGTCGTTTCTTTTTTTTCAAACTCGTTATTATGTCTCAATATCAACCCATTAAAGACCAAATTTTTTTAACGATATTTATACACATTATAATATTATATCAATATGCACAATTTTTATTATTACGACACTGGACGACATACTTATGTTGCATTTTATAAAGAAATATTGATTCGACCACATCTATTTGACATATAAAAAGGAGAACGTGTGAAACGAGAGATTAAAATCTTGTCTCATTCCTCGTTAAAAGAATCAAACCTAAAATATGTATTCGAATTAACTTTCGTTCGCCTCCGTAGTTATAGAAAATCGTATTACACCCAACGTCGTACGATAGATATACCTAACGTCGTTCTCACGCGCACAATAGCGTGCAATTAAAAGGGAACCGTATTGCAAAATCACGGATGATAGAGAACAAGAAAAAAAGGAGTTTCGCCAGATAGAAAAACTATAATAGGAAAGCGACGAAGTCGTAATTGAAACGTTTAAGTAAATTAGGATCACAATCAAAAAAGAAAGGGATGAAAGAAAAGAAAAATCAAAGTGAGTAATTCGTTCGACACGCCAACTTCGTCGTGCTTCTTCGAGGAGTTCGCGAATTTTTCGCGCGTAATCGCATATTCGACAAATGCGTGTTAAGCGTCGAGTGTCTAACTCTAGCTTACTTTTTCTTACTGCCGTATCAAAGAGAATTTCCGTTCCTCATGGTTTTTAAAATTATAAATATACGATTTAAATTCATCGCTGGAAATAACATCACGCATATTTACTCGTTCGAAAACATTCGGCTATTCCCGCGAAATAAAATCTAAGCTGCACCGCGCGTCAATGTCTGGCATCTTCACTATACACATGTATTATTAAAACATTAGATTCTAGAGCCTCCCTCGTATTTCAGCAACGCATTATCGTGTTTAGAAAATCATTAGTAACGCGTGAAAAGCGATAAAATTTATCTTTTCGTAAGCAAGAATACGTGATAAATATACAACGTAATTTGTAATCGCCACAACGAAGCGAGATAGAGCAGGAAGAGTTCTAGAGCGTGCCGGAATTTATTTGAAATCGCCAGCCGTTGTTGTGACGTCGTCGATGACAACGAAATCAAAGGACAATGTACGATTGGCCCATAAACACCAACGAAAGTGCTGAACAGCAAAAGCGACGCGTCACCGGCTCTCGTGTTGTGAATATTTAATTCCTCATCTTTATACTACCTGACGAGCAATGGTCGTCCAAAGGAAGGAGCGAGCGCTTTTGTTTCGCGCTTGCAATACGAAAGAAAGTGAATTGGTTTCGTGCCGCGGCGTGTGCCAGAGCGACAAGAAAGTTAATCGAGTTCAAGAATCCGATTCCCATCCAATCGTATCAATCGCTATCGTTTAATCAATGGTAATACTTTTTCAAAACGAGTTAAAAAAAAACATTGTTTACGCGCGTTTTTACTCCCACGGAAACGAGGAAATCGATTTAACCACGATCAATTTTAAGTTCACAAATTCTAAGAACGTTTTTGAACTTCACACTCGACATAAAAAAATCTAATCAAAAAATGACAATACTACGATAATAAACAAAAAATTAGGAGACAGATAAAAAAGACGAGTCGAACTCACCTTCGGCTTCTCTCGTTTCCTCTTGATGATCAGACCGTCGTTTTCGATATAATCCGGCACGTCCTTCCTGTTGCTGAAGTTGAAGACCATCGTATTGTTCTGCTGATTCCAGGGTTTGGTGTCCCAAAGACCGGTACCACCGGCGGTGTTCGACATGGTCTTTTTGGATGGTTGTATCTCGTCGGCGCTGCTCTTCAGGCTAACGACGACCTTGGTCGGTTGTTCGATGCTTTTGACGCGGTTAATGAGGTTCTTCTCGAGTTCGCGATTGCTAAGGTTCTGCTGCGGATGTTGCGTTTTTGTCGTTACCAAGGGTCGTATGATGCCAATCTGCTTTTGAGGAGGCAATGTTGTCGTTGTTGTCGTCGTCATCATCGTACCCATCGACGACGGTTCCAACGTCGTCTTTTGGCACCTTATCGTCTTGGAGTCGTTGCTCTGAAGGAAGGGCGTCGGCGTCGTCGACGTTGCGGTCTTGATCAGGCCCAGACTGCATATCGCTCCTATCGGTTTGTTGCTCTCGATTGTCGAATTGCTCGTCTTGCCGTCGATCGCCAAGAGCAACGACGACGCCGACGAGGACGAGGAGAAGGACGAAGAATCCCTACTCTCGTCGTTCTTTCTCTCGTTCTTATCGCACTCGATCCTCTCCTGTAGCCTCGACGTGGCTTCAAGATTATCCATCGCGGTATTTCCACCGCAAGTAGGAGCTACCGGGAAAAATGTTGGCTTGCCTCTCACGTCCGGTGATGACGTAGACAACGTAGACGATGACGGTGGCGTCTTAACAACGCAACGAACGTCCATCTGCAGCTGCTGTTGCTGGAGTTGCTCGTCGACGGACTTCTGGCCATTTTGCTTAGTACCTGGCAAGTAACTCTTTTCGTAATTGGGTTTGTCGTTGAAGTTAAATTGCATGGTGCTACCAGCCCTACCTATGTTATCCAAAGCGCTCTTCGATATCGTCTTCGGATCATCCAGGTCCGTCTCCCCCGGCTCTTTTCCATCCTCCGCCTGCTCGTTCTCGTTTTGGAATTCAGCCTCTTCGTTGGCATCGACGTCTCCATCGTTGGACGACTTCAAGCTCGCCTCGTTCCTATTTCGATCAGGACTAGGAAGGCGCGACTGTTCCAACGGAACCTGCTGCCTAGGATGCTCGACGCTAGTCTGCTGCTCTTTGAGAGTCACGTCCTTGCTGTCGTTCCTTGCCCAAAGGAACTTGCCGGCAACGTCGCTCTTCGAGGACTGCCTGAAGAAATCCCTACTTCCGGGTGGTTGCGGTCGTTGGTGATGCGTCGGGCTGGATTCCTTCGCGGGAGACGGTGGATTCTGTACTCTGGGTGAGATCTGCCTCATTCCCGAATCCTTCATAGGTGACAATGGACTCTGGAGCCTTGGCGAGGTGATCCTCGGTGAGAGAGTCGGTGTCATAGGTGGTGACTTCACGTTGATCTCCAACGAGGAGGCACCCGACGAGGTTAACTTCGCCTTGTTGTTCTGTGGTGGTTCGGGACTCGGCACCGGCGAAAATTTCAACTTGAAGGAAGGTTCCGGTGACGGCGACGGTGAGTGCGACTTCTCGATCTGCTGAAATTTGCTCACAACGGAGGACACGGACTGAACGATGGGGTCGGTTATGACACCGTCTATGTGATACTCGTCCTGGCCGTCCTGTTTCTCGATCAGCTCGGCGGTCGGCTTCCTAGAAAGGACGATCTTTTTTGGCGAGCCAGGTGGCCCTCTACCGTTACCATTAACGAAGGGTTTCGGCTGAATGGGCGGTTTCGGCAATACCTTCTTCTGACTTTGCTGAGCCTTTACCGTATCGTTGATCGTCTTAAAGGTGGCTACCTTTACCGCCACTTCGCCTTTCGGTTTGAACTTTTTGGCGGAACCTTCGAAGATTCTCATAGTTGTCTTGACTAGATCCGGCGGCGGTCTCTCGGTCTCCGCCAAAACTGGTTTGATTCTCTTGGGCTTGTTCAACTGCTTCGGCCTGTCCAACTCGCCCAAACGACTCTCTATCTTCACGGAGGTACGGTCTATCAGGATGATGTGATCGTTTATAGGTTCCTGGCCAGTGCCGTTCGTCGTGGTCAGTATCGAGGAACCCACTCGCGTACACGAAGCTTCCTCGGACGTGTTGTACCTCATTAGCGTTTCAACGCTCCTGGCGCGCTTCATCGAATCGTTGCCACGCGACGCGTTTCTATATCTATCGTTTTTACCGGTAACGCACGCCGCGTTCCTCTTCGTGTATTTTCTCGTTGTTTTCTCGTTGGCCTCCACCTCCTCGCGGTCAAGAAGGTCCTCCAGGCTAGCGGCGCGCCTGAATCTCTGGACCGTGGCGCGATTCTTGCTGGTTTCGCGCAACGTGAGGTTAAGGTACTTGCTCTTTAATTTGTTCACTATACCAGGCCCGTACTGCAGCTCCTCCGAGCTATCGCTCTCCGCGTCCTCGGTGTTACTTGTCCTTTCGACATCGCTGTATCTGTTATTGACCTTGGTCTTCGACAGTTCCGACATGGCAGTCCTATCCGTCGTAAATTTACCCGTACCACGAATGCCACCAGCTCCTCCTCCTCCTCCTCCAACCCCCATGATGCGTGTCGTCTCCTCGTGATCGTTCCTTTTACCGTTCTGCTGATGGTTACCGGTATCCTCGGTATTCTCGTACGCGTCCGAGTAATCGACCTTACCCCGTTCCATCTCCGTGGACTTACCGTTGGTGCCGTTCACAACATCCTCCGTGTCGGAGCAGAGCGACAATTCCGCTTCGAGACGCATGTTGCACGCGACTGAAGGAACTAGCTCGGCGGTGATGGCAGTTCCTCCTCCTCCAACGGCGATGGCGCCACGACTCGGAGGACTCCTGGAGGAGGAAAACAGAGAAGAAGACGCACCGATACTGCCGACGACGTTACTAACACCGCTATAACAACCACCACCACCGCCACCACCACCACCACCACTACCACCACCACTACCACTACCACTACCACTACCACTACCACTACCACCACTACCACTACCACTACTACCACTACCACCACCACCACCACCACCACCACCAGCACTACCTGCTGCAACGCTGGCAACGTCCTCACCGGTCGTCGTCGTCGCACGCGTCGCTCTTGACGCTTCGCCAACACTCGAGGGGCATTGTTCTTGACAGCCGGCTCCAAACGATACCAGTGCCGATGATAAAGCGGCGGAGGTTCCCGTCACCGTCGGAACTACCTTCGTAGTGACATCGTTGCCACTCGATAGAACCTTATTCTGTTGTCGTCGTCGTTGGATCAAATCCCTCTTCCATTGAGGCACGTTAGCACCGTTAGCCTCGCCGACGGACGGCCCGGTGTTGCTGCTGGCGGTAGCCATGTTGGACGCGCGCGGAAGGCGCGTTCGCAAAAGCGATCGCAACGACGCGCCGCGACTTCCTAACTCGACTGCGGTCGTTGCGAACCGGCTTGTCGATAGCACCTCTATCTCTCTTTCTCTCTCTCTCTCTCTCTCTCTCTCTCTCTCTCTCTCTATCTATCTATCTATCCTCCTTT
>JAITYT010000835.1:366312-392792 GCA_025433975.1 Liostenogaster flavolineata
AAGAGAGAGAGAGAGGAACACAGCCGGCGAGCGCAATGTGCATGCGCGAATCTTGTTCGAGCTCGCGGACTTCGAAAGAAGAAGACGAAGGAGCGGGGCCCCGCGTTGGCTCTGTACAGTTCTGGACGCGTCGCGCAACACTGCGGAGGTGATCGCTCGTCCAGTCGAGCCGCGACCATCGAGCGGTGAACGTATGATTGTTTTTGTACGTTCTTTCGAACCGCGCGCTCCGAAAAATTTTCTCTGAGAAAGAAAAGACATAAGGAATCCCGAGGAGGAGAGTGCGAGGGAGGAGAAAGGAGATCGAGCCGACAAAAGAGGCACGACATCCAGCTTCGCTCCAAGAAACACGGATACCGCCTTTTCCCCTCTCGTTCTACCACCGTGACGTCTCGATCGCACGAAAGACGCCAGTCATCGACGTTTACGAAAACACCTCGTCTTCTGGCAGCATCCTTTCCCCTTGATCGTCGGCCTGTCTGTCCACTACGTGGATGTGTCCAGCACGCCGTTAGTCGTCCGAATTCGGAGGCTACCTTGAGCGACAGGATCCGAAAACTTGAAGGAAAAACGTGCGTATCCGGAGCCTGACAAAGAGATTGCCTCCAGGAAGCGACCGATCGTCGACCGGTAAACGGAGGGTGGTTAGTGGTGACGGGCGGACACCGGTGTCCGCTCGCGGAAAAACCTTTCCAAGAGGTCGTTCGATCCGGTAAGATCGTCGCGAACGATCGCGATCGCGTCGTCGACCCTGCCGGATCGCGATCCGAGTCTTAGATCCCTCGATTCGGTTCCCTTTCTCCCGCCGTCCAGATCGCGTCCTCGGTCGGTAATACAGATACCGTCCGATAGTAGTCGGACAGGCGCGATCAGACCGCGTGGCTGCCGAGATTCATCTCGATTCGAGTCGCTTGTCGTCCTGGTCGGTTTCCTCGGCAAAGATCCTAATCGAAAAGTCGAAGATCGCGCGCGCATCGTCGAACCGGCCTCGATCGTCGCGTTTTACCGGCGTCCTAAGTAACAGTACTTCCTCGCGCTCGCTGGAACAAGCCTCTCTCCCCGAAGAACGGGACCCACGCGCAGTCCAGAGAGTAGCCCGCTCACCATACGTCCCCCTTACCTCTCTTTCGACGTTTTCCCTCACCTCCGACTCCTCTTACCGTCACTACCACTATTATTGCGCCGGTACAACAACTACCACCGCTCGCTACCACACCGTTACCGACCCTGCGCGTTCCCTTTCTCTCTCTCTCTCTCTCTCTGTCTCGTTCTTGTTATTTCAGACGTTCTTTCTCGTACCACCTCGTCCCTCTCCATTCGAAGTAGTCTGGCCGGTCGAGAGTGTACGGCTAACTTCGTGAAACCAGTCCCTGTACGGTGGTGGACCGCTCGGTTGGACCACGTCCAAGAGCGTAGTCTGCGCGTTTCGTGCGCGAACCGGCACCTGCCGCCGGTTACGAACGATCTTCTCCTCTTCTTCCTTTTTCCCGACTTTTTCTCCCCTTTCCCTTCTTCCTTCCCTCATCCTTCTCTCCTCTGGTTTCTCCTTTTTTCCTCCAGCCCTTTTCGGATGGAACCGCAACGAGGAACAACGTCGGACGCGTGTCTCTTATTCTCGTGCGTTGAAACGCGGCGCCATGTTCCTGGGTCGGCGATCGCAACGTTCGTCTAGCCATAAAACGTCTTTTTCCCCTTGTTATCGTTCCTCCTTTCGTTCTTGTCGTTGCAGTCGTTGATGCCAGAAGGAAGGTCGTCCCTTTGCGCGCCTGGTCGGTTCTAAGAAGCCCTAGGATAAAAGAAAGAAGGGATGATACTTGCCGTTGATCTCGCAACGTTATCGTGAGTGAACTTCGAATCAGAGACGATTGGGTTCTGCGATTCACCGACTGTACGGAGTACGCGACGTCAGCGAGGCGCACCTTTTCTACAGCGAGATAATCCAAAACACGCTTGCTGTCTCGATCTTTGCCCAACTTCGATCTTGGCCCACCAAAGATGCGTTTAGCCAGGAATCCCGGATGCAACGTTACCTTCTTCTCTACGAAGGGACCGAAGATCGTCGTACAACATCGTTTTCACGAATGTTTCAGACGAGCGTTCAACGAAATCGTAACGAACTCAAGCTGATTTCAACGCGGAGGTTAAACTTCCAGCCGATTTGAACTTTGCTCTTGGATTATTCTACGGTGGAATAGCAGTGAGAAGAAAAGGTAGGAGGAGGAGGTGGAGGAGGAGGAAGAGAAAAAGAAAATTTTGAAGAAAGGGAGGCATCGCGGTGAATATCGATACGGTAGATGGCTAAGTATTGGGTCGGAAACAATATAGTTACGCGGCAGCGCCGGGTAGACTTTCACCAGAAACCGATCGCATTGACAAACAACAACTCGAGTCGACGATTAAATCGTCCCTCGTCATTCGTCTCGACGGAACCTCATCCGCATATTGGTGAACGGTACCACTGCGTAACGGTGAAGTGGAAGAGGTTAGGAACGGACAAATTTAAGCTCGATGTCGATCAGAACGAAATCCTAAACCTTCGTCTCTAATTGGCCCTGTAATCGTCCAATGAAATTCGTTCTTTGTTTCGATCGAAGTCGATTTACGTGCTAACTTGTGTAACTCGCTGCGTCTCTTGATATACCCTCGTTCGTCGCGTCGACTAAAAACTAGCTATACGCTTTCATAACACGATCTAATTCCGTCTCGACTTATCTGTAAACTCTGTTCCGTTTTAAAGAATCCATCGTTCGCACGCGGTTAAAAAGGTGCAACACGGGACAAAAGGAAACAGAGATTCGATACTTTCACCTGGACTCGAATGACGCTGTCGAACGTTTCTCGCTCTTTACTCGAGCGAAGCTTGTTTACGAATCGGTAAACAGGGTATTTCGATGGTAAATGCTGTGATACTAGTGCTCGTCCATTGAAAAGAGATTAGGAAGAACAGAGAAGAGGTTTGATTGGTTCGACGAAACGACGACGACGACCACCACGAAGACGAGGAGGCGGAGGAGGAGAAGAAGAAGAAGAAGAAAAAGAAAAAGAAGAAGAAGAAGAAAGAGTACCTTACTGGATATCACGTTGCTGATCAGTGAACGCGTTTCCTTGGTGCGGTATTGTCGTAGTAGTCTTCGGCTTTGAAGGAATCGATATATTTGGTTTGTCGAGTGAGTGAGCCTCGTGAGTGCGTTGGCGGCGAGTGTGCGTGCGTGCGTGCATGTGTGCGCTCCACGAAAAGGTGGCGTTTGGGTCGACGCGGGACGACGAGAGTTTCGAACGAGAGAAGAACGAGAAAGAAGTCGAATTCCGGAAATAAAAATGATGAAAAACACGCAACGAGCAGCCAGGTGAGTCTCGCATATACCTCCTTTTCAATCTTGTTGAACTTCTTATTTCAACGTTTGTTCGTATCTGTTGCTGACGATCAAAGATCAACATTGATCTAACCTCTCGTCGTAACGTTCTAAAAGCGATCGATCGAAATTCGTCGATCGATGACGTCTGACGGATGACTAAAATTGAAAAAATTACCAAGAAAAGAGGCGATTCCGCGATTGGGACGAATCAGTTTACGAGAAAGATTTTCGAAATGAAGATTAACAATTATTTACACCGCTAGGCGTGGGTGGAAGGGTGGGGGCAAGCGATAAGAAAACGAAGCCACGTAAAGAATGACGTCGAAAAAAATTGGCATTTTCTCGAAATCGAACTCGTTCAGCTAGCTGTCGAAGAATCGAGCTATCAACGTTTCTTCGGCGTTTGGTAGGTGTTACGCGCGGATATCGCGGCGCGTTCTCTAACGAGTTGCGCCATAGAAGAGAGGGCAAAAAATGCCGTTGAAGTCGAGGTGCGCGCGCGCGCACGCGCTCGACGCCGACCGCGAAAGCAACAAGGAAAAAGAGCCACCGTACCGTTTCTCCTTCGTATCCGTGACCCGTTATGCTGTGTTTAAACTCGTTGACGTTTACTTCGAACGTTGACCCACCATTACCGCGTCTTAACGCGGAATCGAACTTCCGAAGCGGTCGGCTCGCGCCCATGGGATTGACAATGGCAATAACAATGGCTCTAAGACGAGGAGGGCATCGACAAGAGTAAGGTACGACGTAGATCGTGGAACAAATGGTCGTGAAATTCATCTGGAGAATGGTACCGGAGGACCCTCGTCTCTCGTTGCTCTTGGTAACTCGAGTTTGGGTTACGAGGAACTCGGAGGTTCTTCCCTCTTCCGTGGAACCGTGTTTATTAATTTATGTAGATACGTACGCTCCACTCTGGATCGATAGGCGGGGCTCCCCGATTCGGTGGAACGCCGAAACTCAAGACGAAGTCGAGTCGCCTGGGATTTTGTGTTCTTCAGTTTCTCCTTTTGATGAAATACTCTTTTCTTCGATTTTTTCTTTTCGAACGATCGTCATTATCCTGGAAATATTAGAATAATCTGAAAATAATGTATTGACATGCACCAACGTTTCTTTGATACTAACCGATAGATCGATGATTGCGTTTGCCGAAGTTGTGCGAGATATTGATTAAAAGATCATTGATAACGATTATATCGTAGACTCGAAATCGAAATACGTTATAAAGTTATTTGTTTTGACTTGATCCAAAAATACGATATTAATTCTCGGTCCCCTTGATAAATTCCAATGGTTGATTTGATCAATTAAATTCGACGTAAAATGCTGCAATGATAATCGAGGATCGAGGATATTCGAGGATTTGTAATTTTGCTTGCTTTTAGTAGCTTTCACCGCGAGAAATATGAAAATATGGAAAATTATCGGAGGTAATGTTTTATCTCGACGCGAATATATGACTAACACGGAAGCTTGCCCAGCTCGAAAAGTTTTTAGTAATTCGGAAGCTGGTAGAGGTTAATATAGTAGAGAAAATGTTACACATTGGAAGATAAGCCGCAGGGATATCGAATCGTGCGTCGAAACTTTGTGGTTTCAGTTTGCTCAGTTGTAAATCTCATGCAACTATGAAACGAGGCGACAATATTTCACGCCATTCAAGGTGGTTTCGATACAAAATACAAATATAATCCGTATTATGCGGGTAATATCACCCAGATATCTCGAACGAATCGATGGTTCTCGGAAGCCTCGACAATTTCAATTTTGCGCTCTCGGGTGCAATATTCTCTTGTATCGACGAAGGGTATCAAAATGGAACGTTTACGATTTATATGCGCCGTAATTTCACGTACAATTCGTCGAATCCGTGATAAAAATAATATTTTAATCTACATAGACTGAAAATATTTTACGTAGCTCTTTAATTACAACATCTCCATTTATTTCTGAATAAATGAATGTGCTGAATTAATGAATAAAATACAAAGAATAATGGACGAGTGACTCGGTTTTGCACGCGTTCAAAAATTTGAAAGTCTGATTGAAAAGAAATTGGAAATTTTGTCATTATACATATCCGGAAAATGCAGCTCGTGAGAGTCGAATATCATGAGGCCGATAGAAGACGATTTCTTAAAGGTCGCGAACACGAGTGAAATTATATTTACCTCGATCGTGAGTGGAACGATCGAAGGTCGTATCGCGTTCGAAAAAGTAACGTTTGCTAGAAAATTGCATTGATTCGATTACATAAGCGCCTGAATAGCCTCTCTCTTTCTCTTAGTTTTTCTCGTAGGAAAGAAATAGTCTCCGTTTCTGATTGTCTCGTAAGACAAAAGACCGAAGGTCGCTCATCCAAAGAGAAAAAAATGGAGGTCGGAACGCGAAGCAAAATCGTGAAAATTAAAATGGAAACTCGTGATGTTTGGACCGTACCATTCTCTGCTTTACGAAGAGGCTTTTTGATGAAACGATATTTAGCAAAATCGTGAAAATTAAAATCGATACTCGAGATATTTGGAACGATGAGTTTGGATCGTCCTTTTTTTGTCTGTTTTACGAAGAGGCTTTGATGAAACAATATTTAGCTGATATCTCATACGTAAACGTAAATACCTTCATCCGAGTTCCGACATTTACCTCGTCGAGATATTTTCACTTTCTCGCTTTTATTCGTTTTTCCTCGCTTGCGGCAATGACGATCGATGTTTATGCGAAACCTATAAATACGTTGTTTCGCAACGACAGTTTCCTATGCGAATCCTTGCCCATGTACTAATCCTTGTCTTGCGCTAGGTTATACCTGTATCTAAAAGAAGATCGTTACCCTAATTTTTTAATTTGGAAAATCTTTTGAAATTCCAAGTTTATTTCTTGAGCTGTCAATTATTGACAGTTTTTATTGACGTTGAGAATCAATTATTACCTATTTGATACTCTAAAAGATATTTTCATGGAGTAATTATGACGCGTAATAATTCGAATGGTAATTTTGAAGGAACCCGTAATAGAAATACACGATATTTGGACGTAGCATCGATTGCTCCTGATCAAAATAATTATTGTTGGTTAAAATTAAGTGAAATATGGCATCCACTAGGATAATTAAACCTGAATAGATTCAAGCTACGTGGACTTCGAGTTTCATCGTTTCACTTGCCAACTCGCTATCACTGAACACGTAGCACTTGGCGCTATTTGCATCCAAGGATGGCGCGATACTTCCCGATTTCGATTGCGATGCAAGATTGGCTTCGAGGTGGAAAAACAACGGTAGATTATCGGCACCGGCAGATGAGACAAGGCCACTGGCGCTAGGGAAGGATAACTGTCGCGCGATAAACGTCAGCGTGAGCTCTTGATCGACTCTTTGAGCATCGAACACGAAAAAGGTAGCCCATTCATTTTGTTTGATGCATACCAATAATTTTGAATTAACCCTTTGTACGAGAATTTGTTTCTTTTTTTAATTCAATAGCGATTAAATATGTTATCGTAAAGTGTTGTACAAAGTAAACGAACGAAAGGAAACTTCATCCATGTAGCCTTCCAAGAATTACGTGACAAAAGCAACGAATAACTTGGATGGAATCTTGACTCAAAGATCGTGAAAGATCATTAGGATCGTTGCCATTCCAATGACGGGAAAGGTCGTTTTTATACTTCGCGTTTTTTCAGGATTTCTTATTTCCGCTTTTTCTTCTGCGTTATTTACTTATTCTTTCTCTACTAACGATGCACATACCGTCTTTCAACCACACGCAATCCCTTTGTAGTTACAACCGAGCGCTCGAATAAAGAGACACAAGACGCGTCGTGTCGCGCGTTAAAACTTTTCTTCTCTTATCGTCTGGGCAAAAAGACATTCTTCTTCGTTATTAACGTTATTATTACTATTATTATTATTATTATTATTATTATTTCCCGCGAGATATCGATGAGAGAACAAAGTGGGAGCTAGTGCTTTGCTATTTAAAAGAATGGGAAGATAAGTGGTAGAAGAATCGAAGAACTCCATTGGCAGGCTTGAAAGGCGGGGTAGCACAATAGGCACACCCGTGTCTCGAGAAGTCCAAAACGTCGGCATAAATTCCGGGCAAGGTCGACGAACGCGATTACAAATTCTGAGCATCCTTCGAACTACGAAATAGAATTCCAAGTGCTTTTGGTAGACGACTGGTACGTTCCTCGCTTAAGAGGACATCGATACGATCCAATTGTGATGCTAATTCGAATGACGGCTTCTCGTTGCTTTTTCTCGCCTCTTTTCTCTTCTCTTAAAGATTTTATATATTTCTTTTTTTTTCGTGAATATATTCGGCGCGTTCGTACGCAACGAAGGAGGAAAATGACGGGGAGAAGACGTTTAACAATGTCGACAGACGTCGGTACTCGAGAAAGGAAAGGTTCGCCTTTTAGAAGCTTAACGACTGCGACTATGATGCTGCTTTCGTGGCTTTGCATACGAAAGAGATACGCCGTCTGAAAGTAGAGCTACGAGCCGATAATGGTAATAGAAAGTAGACGAATTCGTTGTAGAAAAATGGCGTTGCAGTCGAGGAACGACGCTCGGCACTCCGGTGAGTTTCAGAAGAAAGCAATTTTTCAAAATTAAAATTTGAGTACTTCTGCTTTCGAAAGACGACAGGTTGATGTTACACGCTGCGACGAGTCTGAAAGCTAAGATCAAAGAAGAGATAGTTGTAGAGGGTATACAAAAATGTTTGATCTCAACCCTCAAGTCTGTGAAGGGCCGAGTTTTGATCGATGGTTCTTTTTATACCTTTTATCCCCAAGATACGTGAAATACGATGCAACAAATAAAAGTGATCTTGAAATTTGAGATCAAGAATAACTTCGCCGAATATTTATTTACACGTACGTGGGTCGTCGCGATGTATGTGCGAGACGTTTGATCTCGATTCTTCCCTTTTGCTCTGCGACAGATGACAAAGCTAAGGCAAGACGTCGTCCTCGTATTCCTTCGAAATGGCGATGGGGAGAACGAGGTTAGAGAAAAGAGCGGGAAGATCGGTCAATTTGGACGATTGGTCGACGCCATTTCCTTAAAACATTCAGTTTCATCAGGGTCTCTGTCTTTCGTCTTTATCTTCTTAGACGTGAGGAAAAAAGGGGCTTCGTCGTGGCAAACGTATCCCGACAACAAGGGAGATCGTTTCTTCCGACCCTTTCTCTTTCTTGCTTTTCTTTTTTCACATCTCCCCTCCTTACGTTTTCCTTTCGTTATTCCGAAGTTTTATCGACCGTAATAATGATGCATAATAAGAAGAGCAAGGAGTCTGGAATCGAAGACAATTAGAAGGTAATCGAGCGCCTGAGACGAGCTCACCATCAGCTTTGTTGATACGTTAGAACGTGAGAAATGGCGCTACTTATTCCTGTGTTCGTGATAATCAAGACAATCGTTTGTCTAATTAATGTCGTTGATGATTAATAACGATGGGAATACGAAAAGGATACGCATCGTTGTCTTTATGAAAGTCGATGTCACGTCGACCGCATCGTAGTCATTTTGTTGTTATTGAAACCGATGATCTTTCCATTCTCAAATGAAAAGTTAAACAATTTTTTTTATCGGATCACTATCGAATCGACTTCAATTTTATACGATGTTAATATTAGATTATTGTGCAACGAAGTCGTTAACTTTGCCAGGCTCTCGTCGCGCGCACAGCATCGTCATCTAACTCTGACGTCATAGATGGGCAGCGCCGACCTAGAGAATGTCTCCCGGTTTTGTGAATTCGATATTGTTGAACGGGATTCGAGAGAATCGTGTCTGTTAACGTAATCCTTAGTGGTCTCGCGAAGCGCCATGTTCGTCTCCGAATGTGTTTTTCATTGGTGGATATACCGAGAGGAAAGTTCCAAATGTTTCAACTAGATCGAATCCGTAAGAACTCCTAGTCACTGGGTCTATTCCTCTTCTCGACTTTTTTCCCGCACCTCTTGAATTCGTTTTCAACCGGTGTGACGAAAGACCGAACGAAGAAGTCGGCCTTAATTAACGCGCGAATCGGTGGCCCATTATGGCCTATTGTGGCCCCAGTCTCGGAGTCCCGGAGTCGCGTTAATAGCTCGAGAAGAAGCAACTTTCTTTTTCTCGTCGTTCAAAGGGAACGAACCACCACCGAATGGAGAACGAAATCGTTCACGTTACCGACTTCCCAACGTTTTCACGCGTCTACGATCGCGAAACGGAAGTCGCGTAATCAAGATGTTCTTGATCGACCCAGAATGATCGAATCTCGATTCCTTGCCATCCTACAAGGATGTCGATCGTTTCTAGGATGAGCGTTAGTCCGTAGCAAGATTTTAGGTTACGTGATTTTTCCTTTTCCATGGTCCTTCTTTTGGGGGCTCTTTTTACCTTCCCGTAGTTGGTCTTTGCTAAAAGGAAGAAAATGAATTTACGAGTATCCGTCGATGAACTCGAACGTCTCGAGTTTAGTGTCTCTTCGAGGTAATAAAAAATATGGATGAAGATGTGATTTCTGCTTTCCTATTATCCTTCCTTTAGGGGCTTTTGATGATCTCGGACGTCGTAGGTCTTTGTCAGAGGGAAGAAAATGAATCCGCGAGTATCCATCAGTGAACTTAAACGTCTAAAGTCTAGTGTATCTTCGAGATATTAAGAGATGTGGGTGAAAAAACGAAAATGACGTACACTCGTTCGTTTTTTCCCCCTGGAGGCCGATATTCCGTTAGAAGCGAACGGCGGGAAGAAAAGCGATCCTCTCTTTCATTGAGAGACTCAAACCGAGAGACTCTCGACTTCCCAGCGTTTTCGCGCGTCTTCAAGGAGACGAGAGCTAATTAAAGCGTCTCAATTAAGGAGATCAGTCGGCCATTGTGGTACCGTGGTGCACAACTCTGCTCGAATACCAAACGAAGGAGATTTTCTCTCGGCTCGAGACGCGGGAAAGTCCGTTCGTTAGTAAAGCGATTAATTGCAGAAAGCAGATTCCTTTCGAGCAGATTAAAACGTAAGGGAAGGCTAGGAGACGGATTAAAAGCCTCCGGGAAGCGAGAAAGAAATTTATATGCCTGCCTCTACTGCGTGTGTCCTTTAGCTATGAAACCTTAAACTTTGTATCTCTAGAAAAAGAGGGATTCGAGCTATCGAACAAAATTTTCTTACCAAAATTGGTTCGTATCGATGTGGACATCGTATGGCGCTGGCTGATAATTCTTAGTTCGAATTGTAGAACATGCCTCTGCGTCATGGAGGATTGCGGATTCGTTATCGAACCAATGCCGAATATAATGTAAGAGATATCAGTACGAGGTATTTCCAACTAACGAACTTATCTTCTGTCGATTCGTTTTTTCCACTTTTTTATCATTCTTTAGTTTCAGAGGCCCACTCCAATGACGAGGTGCTTTTCATCGTAGATCCCTTTGTTGTGTAGTTCTTCCGTTTCTATTATCTCGCGTGTTTTTCCGTCACACGAACGTCTTTGTGGATTCTCTTCCATTTTCTTTTACTGATCACTTTTACTTTTCATTTTTTGATTAGAAAAAATCACGTCGAATCGTGTTTTTCGAAATACACAGTCATTGGACGATGAAACAGTTGATTGAGGACCGGAAAGTATCGTCGTAATTTTTCATCAATTTTATAATATATTTTTTACTTCGAGTTAATGACGTAATCAATGGTATTTTGTGATATAGTGCACAAATTAGTAGTTTTGTAGTTTCAAAAATACGTTGTTCGTTCATTGTTCTTCGAAAATGATTATCATACTGGTTCGACATCGTCGAGTTTGCCCAACTAATCACGCATTCGAATTCTACCGTGTTGAAATCCAAATTTCGACCGCGCAACTAGACCGAAATGATCGATTGAATTTTTTTTTTAATTCGATTTGTTAAATTTCATGGAAGCTGACTTCTAGGAAAAATATCGTTTGGACTGTTTCGTATCGCAAAGCATTGACTATATCTATGAGAGCAATCTGAACGTTTTGGTTGTCAAGTCGAGCCGTGTGTTCGTCCTGTTTATCGATCTACCACGATATCGATCTCGATTAAATTTTAGCTTATCGTTGTTCCACGAAGAAGAATAACTGACTGATAAAGCGTCGTTATCGTGGAATATTTTTGATTCGTAGAATCCACAGGTTTTCTGTCACGTGCAACAAAGAGATAAGAAAATTTCACGAATCGTTAAAATGCTATAAATTGATACATGAATATTAACGTAATTATAGATCGTTTGGAAAATAATTTGGTTTTTCCCTAACAACATAACAAAACAAAAAAAAACAAAAAACGAAATTACTTTCCGAACAACCTAATATGCAGATACGAGACATACCTATATATACGTATATAATGGCCTAATAATAGATATGAGATATGCAACTTTGAAACCATCTGACAAGAAAAGGCTCAATATTTTATCAACTACCTAACAAAAAAGGAGTACTTTAACGACGTTACGGGTCGAACTAACCAATTTATATTTATTCGTCCCTTGTCGAAATCGCAAAGTAGTTTTCTATGTGAACGAAAAATCGATCGATACGAGAAGAGAAGGTCGCCTCGGCTGATCGAGAGCATCTGCAAATTTAACGACGTTACAGGTCGAAGTTAACGTGCCTGTACGCACGCACGCACGCACAAGCTGCACGCCATAACGAGTTCGTAACTCGTGTTCCGGTCCAGGGCACTGTTTGTAAGAGATAACGTGCCGTCGACGTACCGCCGCCGCCGTCGTTTGTTTCGCTCTGTTAATTCTAACTCGTTCTATCTTGGTGCGGAAGTCCCTTGAGGCTCGTGCCGCGTCTCTTCTCCGACCTTCCTTCCTTCCGATTAACGTCGTCGCGACGCTTTCGACGTGGCTGTCAGTTTACCACGGACCCACGAGCTTTCCTCTTACGAAACGAACAACTAGCTTCGCTTCGTTTCCTGCGGACGACCTTTTTGGCGATTGATTTCTTCTAGCGAGTCTGACAGGAAAACGCGTACGAAGGATACGGGCAAGGAAGAAAGGAGGGAAGGAAAAATAAAGGCAATCGTTCGAGTCGTCTTCGTCTAATTGTTTGATGGAAATTGATGTTTCTTTCCCAGTCGGACAGGAAGACACAAACAGATGTTACGAAATCGTTCGAATTGAATTTTTTAATTTATTTTTTATTGATTTCTTTCAGCTAGCTAAGGAAAATTCGAACGAAAGATAGGGGAAATAAAGACAAAGGCAAAGAATACGGGAAATCGTTCGAATTATCTTCGTTTCATTGATTTCGTCTAATAAAAATTGATCTTTTCTTCCAAGTTGTATGAAGGATGCAAAGAGATGCCAGAAAATCGTTCACGAATCGTCATCGTCGCTCTATCCTTCCTGTCTAAACGTAGTTTTCTCGCAAAATCGAATCTTCCTCGTCCGCGAAATTGAAATTCTTCTTTTTCGCCTGCAAGCGCTCGTGGTTTTACTCGATTTACTTATTTATCCAGTCTCGACGACAGGAAAGGAAGCGACGTCGACGTCGTCGTTGTCGCAGCCGCCGCCACTGATGAATAATAAACAATGCCGGTTATATTCGATGTCCCGTAGAGCGGAAAACTCGCTGGAAAATGATTGCGTTGGAATAAAAAGGAAGTCGAGACGAGAGACGATATGTCGGTCGAAGCTGCGTCGAAACTCGAGCAGCGTCTGCTTAATTCGACGAGGAGAATAAGAAGAAACAAAAGGGCAAAACATCGAGGAGGAGGAGAAAGGTGAAGTCTGAGCAACATCGGATTCCAACTCCTTTCTTTTTTCAAGTTCGATCGACTCGAATCGACCAGCTCGATCAAATCGACTTTATGCTTTATACTTTACGCGTGAGTGGGGAAATTACGGTGTTTGAAGACGACGAACTCGACGACCTTGTTTATGCGAGAGACACTCGAGTGAATCATTCTCTTTCTTTTATACTTGAGGGTTTCTCCCATGCCCAGGAGTCCATAGTGTCGTGCCAAAATTATCGCAGGTTAAAATAAATTGTTTGGAATTTGTATTCCAGTTCTTCGAAATTTCGATAGATTACTGAAGTAAAATAACAAAACAATAAAAATGTCCAGACGATGGGAGTTTCCTTGCGATCTCGTATGTATCTAATATTTGAATATTTTGGATTACGCGAAACATTTTGACAGTCGAGTCGAAGCTCGACGTATTCAGAATCCAGGGCGGTTCGAAATAAATTCGTGAATGTCAATCCGCATATAAATGTATGCGGATGAAAGCGAGAGAGAACCGCGTTTGATTAATCAATTTATCGCGATGTCAAAGAAGCGCTCGTAATTACCTCGCGGACGAATTCTAGATGGATGTTTTTTAACTCTTTACGGACCTACATCGAATTCGACTCGACATCGCGTTTCCCGATTGGAAGCTTCGATAATCGATGAATTTGTTCTATTCAAATACTTTATGACCAATAAGAATAGAATGATTCCTGTATGAAGAAAGTCAGCAAAATGGACGATACCAAGAGAATTAACGTATAACGATATCTGCGTGAGCCAGCTGGAATGAAATTGGGAAAATTGCGTGGACTGATAATGATTGATACTTTAGCATTTGGAATACAAATGACGTCGCAGAATTCGGCTTCTCGAGTGAAATAATTCTTCGTACTTCATGAGAACGAAGTCGAACACGATCAGATTTTCCAAAGACAATTTTCATCCGGAAGATGATAATTTTACCAACGATAAATTCGATAGGTTGGATTGCATTGGATGTTCGCAAATAGATATCAGATATTCAGATGTCTTCGTAAAGAAGTAAAGATAGTAAAGTAAAGAAGGAGTATCAGGATGCTGACAAGCGATCGCAGCAGCAGGATGTGGCTTATGTTTAAGGTTTCCGTTCGCCATTGGTTGCTGGGCATCGATCGACGTTTAATCGTTCGACCCAAGATGTCCGGAATTCTTGCCAAGTCGTGCCTTCT
Source organism: Liostenogaster flavolineata (assembly GCA_025433975.1). Lineage (NCBI taxonomy): Eukaryota > Metazoa > Arthropoda > Insecta > Hymenoptera > Vespidae > Liostenogaster > Liostenogaster flavolineata. The sequence goes on from JAITYT010000835.1 coordinate 380,645, forward strand.
TGGCGCGACTCGAGTCGACCCGTCTTCTATGAAATAGTTCAAACTCTCTTTCGCTTTACAAGCGTGTGGACACGAGCGTAGAGTCAACATCCAACAGGTATCTATCGATCGTGACGAAAACGCTGGTGGGATAAAAATTCTCTAAGCTTCCCTGTTTTACCCCGTCCAAAATAAGAGAAATAATTGTACATCGTGTTGACACTTTGCTTTTACTGTTCGTTCGTAGATAAATCGATTAAATTGTTGTCTTGGCTCTCTCGTTTGTTTATGAGATAGTTTGGACATTCTTACGCTTTACAAGTCTCTGTGGACTCGGACATAGAGTCAACATCTAACAGCTATCTATCGATCGTGACGAAAAAGCTGGTGGAATGCAAAATCTCTCAAGCATCTCTATTTTATCCTGTCCAAGATAAGAGGAATAATCGTTTATCGTGTCGACTCGTTGCTTTTGCTGTTTATCTATAAATAAATCAATGAAATTGTTGTCTTGCCCTCCCTCCCTCCTTGGGTCTCGTCTAGCTTCCTCTGGTCGAAGGAACGTTTCTCTTAAGCGATTCGCGTTATCATGATCGAATTCCACGTACGTGCGATTAGCAAGGAGGTGGATGACTCGCGATAATCGCAGGTTATCGCGACAAGAGATAAGCCTAAGAATTGGAAAAAGGTTGAAAATCGATGGATCGATCGGATGGACTCGATAACTTTCCTCGCAGGCACCTACTACGTAGCTACGATCTTGAAACGCGTTTATTGCGTTTGTCACGAGGTCTTATCACCCCTATCGATCGTTTAGCACCGCGTACGATAAAACGATCGATCACTCGTCGATCGGCACGATCGCATCTACTTGTAGCAGGACATTGACGTTCCTGCTCTCGATAAGGCGTCCCTTCGTCGTAGAGCCGCCGGACAGATGCTAGAGACGGCTCGATTGGTGGCTTGGTGGCTGGACAGATGAATATGTAAATATCTGGGAATGGCGCGTACTCGAGTCCTCGTTACGTTGATTATCAGGTCGTTCTGCAACGACGAAGGTTGGTTAGGAGACGTAAAAGTGCCGCGGAACGTCGATTCCGCGATTCCTAATGAACGTGGTATTTTTATCGTGGATAAAGTTATTCTTGGTTAATGGAAATCTCTATCGCGTGCACGCGTGAAAGTTGATAAGCCTTTGTTAGGTATTTGGTGGTGCATTTATTGCTCCAATAAGCGCGTAGGAATGAGAAAAAAGGTGAAAAAGATCGACATGGTGTTTAACACGTTGAGTGCCACGTCAGTCATCGGTGATTGACACTGAACTTTCCGTTCAGGCCGCGTCAATCACCGGTGACTGACAGTGGGTTACTAACGCGAACTAAACAGCGCGCGTGGCCTGACGGGGGATTTCCTTATAAATTCGCGTGGCACTCAACGCGTTAACGAAGATTCCGTGTTGAAAGAAAACAGCAAATACGACCGTATGATATGTTTCCATTTCTTCCTTGTTTCTTTTGGTCGCGTTGGTGTTTCGTTAAACCATCGACATCGCATCAATTTCACAATGTTCCTCATCGGCTAATTAAAGTGAGTTTTTAAAGCGATCGAAAAGCGAGTAAAAGAAGTACAGGGAAGCCGAAATGCATTAACATTAGGATTAACAAGCCGAAGTAGGTTATTAGAATGATGAATCCTCTCGAAAGGCAATCCATAAATGCGGCTGCTTCAGCAGCGATTTCACGGTGGGGCTACATTGGATCAGCGATCGATGAATCACCCTCGACCCATCTCTATTGGCTCGACCAAGTTGGCTTTGCAATGGGTCTAAATGGATCGCAGTGATGTTCTATAGGTAGGTGCTCGTACCACCCACACCACCGTCCATCGCCTTCCACCACGATGCCGATATGTGCATCGCACGGATTCGATTGTCGTTATGGCAGCCTTGACACACTGATGGAAGCAGCTTTAACAATAAGAGTTACGTGCGCAGGACAAAAGGGAGACGAGATTTTCGATAGGATCGTACTTCTTTTTTCTTTTGTTCCACGCGATTCGTCTTACTACTTGATAGAATAGAGTTTGTAAAGATTTATTTCTTTTCTACAATAGAAGGCGCGGATGGAATCCTCCACCTATTGGCCGTACAGGATCAATACATAGGTGCGTGAATAGCCGCATCGACAATTTTGTTTTCTTTAACGTGTTATATAACACGGGATGGAGAATTGATAGACGTGGAGTGACGCAAGATAGAATTCCATGTGATGTGCTGACGGATCGGTCAGAGTGAAAAAAATTGCGAAAATTGGAAGGATCGAATATTTGTATACGTTTTCCCAAAGATCGTCAGTGTGCCAAATACGAATTCGAAGTTAAAAATTCCGTAAAAATTCGGTTAGTTCGGACGTATCATGCAATGTAACTCCATATTGATAAACGTTGATAATTAGCGAGCGTAAAAGATCACGTTTATGTGCTCTCCTTGGCTAAATACAAATCGGTGACGTCTAACTTTATTTTATTAAGTTTATTCTCTGGCTCGGTAGAAATTTTGTTACAAATCGGAAAAATTGCAAGCTATCGAACGATTCGTCTCTTTGCACGATCCTGATAACAGTGTTCTTGTTTTGGCTATGGAAACGCGTCAAACTAGTCGTATAATTCGACGAACTCGCTCGCTATAGGTGCAGGCGCGCCAATAGCCCACGTTCGAAGTCTGATGACACTTTGGGTGAAAATAAACGATGCAAATTGTCGGTGTAACAACGACGGTGAAGTTTCCAATGCAGCATCATGGATCGAAGAGTTTTACAAGTACGACCAAGCGTATCAACGCGAACCGATGAAATTTAAATGTCGTCGTCTCTTTGTAAAGCGAATTCCTATAACGTTCATAGCGTTTTCACGTGGTGAGCTACGTTATGCAAGCATGCACGAAGGTCGCTTGAGATTCTATTTCGCGCGTTAAGTTACAATCATTTGGTCATTTTAAAAAGTCCAGTCTTTTAATGGCGTTGAGTTGCAACTTTTTGACATTTTGCAAAGTCGGATCTTTCACGGCATCGTTCATGGGACCTTCGATGACGTTAGATCCCGTCTGTTTTGTCATTTTAAAAAAAAGCCGATCTTTTAACGCGTCCTTCACGAACGGCATGAATTATTAAATAGGCCATTATCACTGCGTTTAACATTCGTTAACGTTTTATCGAATTCGAAAATCGGTCAGTGATTTTGTCCCGATGTTTTGCCGCAAGTTGGCGAAAACGTGCTCGTGCTAACCAAACAGCACAGGGAATCAAGGTAATAGGTGTCTCTTTTCATGGCGACGACGCACGACTGACTTCTCACGTATCCGTGCTGACGTATCGCGTGTCTTATTCGGCACGTGCGAAAACTCACTCGCGATGCGATACACGCCTTTAATTCTCTCGCTCTTTCTCTCGCGGACTCCTTCTCGCTCTAGCTTCTCTTAGCAGCGCGCGCTGTGTATCCTTATACGTGCTGCCGGAAATTAGGTATATCCGTGTCACGACGATTCAGCGGAAAGCCGCGTTGGCCCGCAGGTCGAGCGAACATCCGCGAACTTTGGTTTCATCGGAAATCGATTGAAACGACGAATGATAATAAAGAAACAGAGAAAAGGAAGAAGCCTTGCCTCGATCGAAGCTTCGCCGTGATCCAAACGAAGACACGGCCAAGCGAGACACTGATTAATTGAAATTTAAGAACGGATGTTTTAAAGGGAAATTCGCATCTTAAATTTTCCGCAGTTACTTGTCGTTTGAGAAGGAAAGAATTTTTATCTCAATAAAAATCTCGTGGTTTCGAGATATAGAGAGGAAAAATTCCTTGGGTGGTGAGAAGCGTGATTATCGAAGGAGGAAGCGTCGAACGTGTCGAGGAAAAAGATATTACGAAATTATAATTTCATGAAAACGCAAATTCGTGATCAAAATTACACGATAACGAATTCGAATGCGACGATATGCACGCTTACGTCGAAACGTATTTCTTTCGAATAATTAACACTCCGGATATTTCAGGTTATTATTACGATTGGATTCGCATATTTTCGCACTAAAAGACGATACGTATCTTTTATTCGCGACTAAATGGCGGAAAAACAGTTACGATGGAATTAATTAATATTTGCCTCGCGTCGTATCGTAAATTTTTCCAAGCGACGCGAGAATTTCGCTCCAGCGATGCGACGTGAAAATTTGCGGGATTCGATTGATCCGTCATGGTTATCCGCCGCGCGAAAATCTCCAACAATACGAAGAATTTCACGGATGGAAGTTCGTAGAGCGACGTTATGAATGTGGAACGTCGAAACGATTTCCATTTTATTTTACTGTAGAGTTTAAACGAAAAAATAAAGAAATAGATATTGTTTTTTTCGCAAGGTGACAGCAATTTTCATAGTCGTTGATAAAACGAATGAATAATTAATGCGTTCTTGGGTGAGCTCACGACTGGTTAATACAATAAGAGAGAAACTAATAAATAATCAACTACTACGTTCACGATGGTGATGAAAAATGCAAGGGACATTGTTGTCTGTTCGAGGAACGGTAAAGAGATTAGATGACGTTCAAGAAGAAACAGACGGGAGCTCGGATGGAGTCACGTGAGACTTCCATTTTTTCTTTTTTCCTTTTTTTCAACCCGTGGATTTTTACGTCTCTGCGCCAGATGTTTCGATGCGTTAGTTAACTAATTAGTTAATTAATTTGAAAAAAATAGGGATTGTTTGGCAATGACAAGGACACCGACACATCGACTGACATGACATTCTCTACGAAATTGTTCAGGGTAATTAAAAAAATGTTGTATGACGTATTTAATCAAAGTATATTATACAATAAAGAGCGATTTAATAGGTGGTCCAAAAAGTATCAAGCCCCTTTTTCGTTAGACGTTGTCTTTTAAAGGTTCGATATCTTTTCGACTACCCAATATCATGTTTAAATTTCGCCATGGATCCCGGCGCAGAAGAAGCAAAACTCTCGTGGCGGTCGACGTGCTAATGGTAATTGGATCTTAAGTTCAGCCCCAAGTCGGTCGAAATCCAGGAAGCGGCGCGGCCCAAACTGGCAGACAACGACGTGGGGTCAATCTTTCAAAACGATTAGCTCGATCGCGCTGCCGAACGGTTCGCCAAAGAGGAAGAGGGCAAGAGGTCAGTTAGTCGACTATTTCGCAATCGTTTCGGACTTGCCCCTTTGTTCTTCCACGTTTCTATCGAGCGCGCGTTTAACGATCGCCCCAAAAACGGTCGTTATTTCTCGAGCAGGCTTAATGATCGAAACTGCGGAACGCACCGCTCGTTAAAAAGTTAAAAGCATTGCCGATGGTCTTTGTAAGCGCGCGTGCGTGGGTAAGTGCCGCGACACCATCGATATTCCGCTTTATTTTCGATATGACGTTTACGTTCTTGCCGTTGAAGCGGCAAAAACTCCGCGTCAACGACGTCCATTTTTAAATAACATACTTTTGTATGTCGCAACGCACTATCCGAGCGGTATAGGATCTCTTTAGACTCGATGAATTAACTTTTTAACCTTGCCCAAGTGCGAGGAAACGTCTAATTCGAAGTCAGTCGTGCAGAGGTTGGGTCTAACGAAATTCGAATCGAAACGCGCTAGGGTTCTCGAACGAAACGAGCCATTGCGAATTTTAATCGGTTAATGAATATCCGTACGACCGGAGGCGGCCGCCAGAGCCCAAAGAATTAAGTCGGTTCATTATGTATACGCGTTTATGTCGGGGCTTTGATAACGAGCGTCGTCGTTGCGCGAGGAAGATGAAAATGAAAGGAAAGGGCGGAGAGAATAGGAGATTATAATTTTACACTAATATGAGAAGCGAGCACATCCTGCTTTACCGTTTTACCTTGTACAGAAAATAATTGGATTTTTGCTCGTTCAAAAGCGTACTTTCGACAATGATATATTTTTGTCTCGCGCGGCTTTGACAATATTCGACTAATAACTCTGTGCAGTCGAAGCCAGGACTATTCCCAGTGAAGTTGCTTTATTTTTCCGATCGCGTGACGGGAATATATATATATATATATATCTCCCGCCACGAGCATACGGCAATTATTTAAACAGTGACGACACTTAACGCCGCTTATCTTATCTCAATTTGGAGTCATCTGTAAGGACTTATTGCTACGTGCTCGCGAACTGATTCGCGCTCGAATGTTCGTGTTTAAAAGATAAAAGATCACTCGCTATCGATCAAGAAAAAATTTAGAAATTGAACAGAAATTTCGAGAAGGAAACTAGCTCTCCGCGATTATTTTAGATCGAAGGATCGTTCCGCGGATTTATCTCGTTTCGTTTGAAGTTCGTTCGAAACAACGTTCGCGGTAGATTTTTGAAACAAAATTTTGCTTTCATGTCTGGACTGGATTTATGTATTCGATTCGATATCGCGCGTTAAGAGTACGCGAAAATATGGGAAATTATGTGGCGATTGTTCGAAATAATATAAGCAATTTCGATAAGAAGTCGTGGATCGATCTTCACGCGAGACGCATACGTAATTCCGTGTGTAGTAGTCACGATGAAGCGATCGAATCAGCCTTTCTATTCGCTACGACGATGACGAAGACAACGACAATGGTCGAACAAATTTCTCGTTAATCCTTCCACGACCAGTGGTTCGAATCAAAGGATGGAAAGTACGCTTGCCAAGGTTGGCAACGTTAAATCGCGTAAAACTGCGCTTCATTCCACAGGGACTCGATGGTTTGTCCCTTTTCACCTTTGAACTTTAAATCCTTTCATTCTACGGTGCCGATCGAACGGTGAAACGACTTATTCTCGCACGCGCGCGCCTACCCACATACGCGTACCATTTATACCAGAGAAAAGCAAACGAGACGAACGCGCGTCGATCATCCTCGTTGTTGGCAACGAATCGACGATGATCACGAGGAAAACGTACGGCGATTTTCTCCCATTGTAAGACCGTGCTTCGCTCGACGGACGCTTTTGACGCGTTGACTGCCGGTTTTGCTCCTTTTGCTTCGATAGAATACTTCGATAATTTACGTTAATCAATTTTCTTCGATCGATCAAATTCGCTTGAGATCGTTCCAAAGGATTTCTTAAAAATTTTTATTTTTAAAATTCTAAAAAATTGTAAAATTGATTTCGCATTTCTTCCGACTGTAAATTTCTTTTCTCTCTTTTAACACGGTGTCGACCGATCATGGAAATCTCCGTGTTTAGCTCAGTCACAAACATTTCCTTCTTTAAACGTATGCGTAATTAATCGTTTCACCCGTGAAGAAATTCGTATAAATATTATTTCCGTGATACATAAGAACGATGATATTCTCCAACGTTCAGGAAATATGAAGAAGACACCTTTAGCTTGTCAGTAAAAGACGTGATCCAGTAGTTATTTTTTAGTCAGAGCTAAGTTAAACGCCTATTAAATGGTTCTACGTGAAAGGATGGGATTTAAATACCCGGACGTCAACGTGTTTAGAAATAAGGTTCTTGCTTAGTCTTGCCCAAAGTTCTCTAAAGTGTAGTTCGAAGTATGAGGTGTTTTGCGAACTCCTCGTAGGATACTGATCTTTATCACTTGTTGTTCGTGCGTTCAACGAAGGTTGACGAGAGACGCGTCTGTCAACGGGTGAAAAAAGAACGGAAGAAAACGAGAGGGGAGGGAGAAAGGCAACGATACACCAGCGAAACCGAGCCAAGTTGGTCGATCGGTCGGTTGATGGCAGACACTTCGACATTTTATGCCTTTGGTGCATTAGGACGGTACCACGGCGCATAAGCCGATGCCGTGGTCTGCCTCGCGGCTGATTGGTTTACCACCTGCAGCTACTTGACTTTTTGCACGTAGGACGTCCTTTGAAGTCGTTGCCTCTCTTTCTCTCTCTCTTTCTCTTTGCCTCTCCCCACGTCCACCACCATGTCAATCTTTTTCCTCCACTTTCTATTCTCTTCTCGGTTACTTTATCGCGATACGCCGTTCTTCGATGTTAATTTTTTATTTTTTATTGAATCCCAAACCCCCTCGCCTCCTCTTGGCCTTCTCTCGTTCCTGCGCTATCTTTGGAATTGCTCATCGATGCGTACGCAATTTGCAACACTTCCTGCAACCTCCTCTCTTCCGACACGTCCGTCAGACCTGAAAAGTGGAAGTAAGTCGGTTAATCCTCTCGAGTGATCGTGTCCTCTCTATATTTTTACTTCGTCTTCGTTTGGATTCGCTTTTCTCTCCGATGGTGGAAGATCGCTCAAAGTGGGGGGAGAGAGTCGATTTCCTCGGTACGCTACGTCCGTACGAAACCCTGTCTTTCACGAGTCGTTGATACGACTGGATGTGACCGTCGATACGACCGAATGGATTTAGCAATTTGATTCGGTGTAAAATCGATAGACGCGGCACTGGACCTCTAGGCTTTCGTTTTCTCATCCTGATGCAAGAAAGTGCAAACGAAGATAAGGCGATCGTGAAAGTATATCCTAATGCGTTGGATTCACTCGAAACATAAAACAGAAACGTCTAAGAAAATCGATATAAAATACGTAATAATCCCTCGCGAAGAAGGTTGCTTTCACCCTTTTAGTTGTCTTTGCGTTCTTCTGCCTCTTCCTCGTTTTCGACCACTCTACCGTCCTGCGTTATTTTCTTTTTTCGTGTCTCCCATTATCGCGATACTCGTTAAAAATACAAAAACGAAGCACGACGACCATTCTATTAACACCGCGAAGAACCGAGCGACGAGTATTTTCCAGGTGCAGCCATGCGTGTGAGGAATACGTTCCGGATGACGATTTCCTGAAATGCGGTATATTCGTTCGATCCTTTCTTCTCCCCCCTTTCCTCGTGCTCCTCTTTTCCCTTTCGTTGTCACGAATTCGTTCAAAGTCGAAAAACAATTTTAACTTTGTCGTATTTTAATTCAAGCTGGTTGGGCTTTCCCGTCTCTTTTCCGGTCTTTTTTACGGATTTCTTGAAAAGCAGTTCATTTCGTCCGATCCTTTCTTCGTGCTCATCCTTCCTTCCTCTCTCTCTCTCTCTTTATTCTGTTTCATTGTCACGAATTCGTCCAAAGTCGAAAGACAATTTCAGCTCCGCTGCATTTCAACTCGAATTCGATTCATCGTCGTTATTTCAACATCGAAGGAAGCTCGTAAGTTTTTACCGTCACTTTTGCAGCGATTTCCAGTCGTTATGTCGTGTGAAACGATAAATCTTACGTTAGATCGTCTTACAGGAAGAAAACAATATATATTCGCCTTTCATGTATATCAGTGGATCCTTCAGGGCGTATATATACGCCTTTCGCGTTGAAATGGTTAATCGCGATCGAATGGATGAAGACAGTCTGCTTGGAATTGCGTTCTCGAACGGTTTCGATCGCAAGCAGAAAATCGTCTTGCTTTCGAAAATTACGTACGGAAGGACCGCGCCAATAGCGAGAAACGAAACCGGCAGCCCCGAGGCGCTGGACTCGGTACAAGGTGAAATTCCGGTGCATCGATCGATTACGCTCGAAAGCCGTCGTATTTTTCAGGCTTCGCTCCGGACGGCGCGATGCGACGCCGCTCGGATCCGATAACCACGTGGAATTCGACGTGAACCGCGTTAGAAGAAGGAACGAAAGAGGAAGAAAAGCTGGCGGAAAATGGAGAGAGGAAAAATGCTCGCGATAAAAATGCATCTTTTACGTTTCACACATTTTTCTTGGAACGTTTAAACGTAAACTTGGAAATACTCGAGGTCTAACTCGATGTTCAATGTTTTTCTGTCAAAGAGTCGCTATTGCTGTCTATAACTGAGATGCGACCGTGTTGTTGGTAAACGTACGAGTCGAGAAGAGAACACCAGCGTGTTCCTTCAACTCCAGCGAACCGTTGTTGTCTCGCGCTCGAACGAGAATGAAATCCAATTTTAGAGCAGCAGCGACAGCAGCTGCGGCGAATGTCACTCTCGCATTATCCGCCATGACTTTTACTTCGTTATCGCGATGCGAACTACGATTCATGGGGAATTTCCTGCCAAGTCGCTCTAGCTTTCCGGATTCTTCGTGGAATCACAACCTCTCCGGAAACCGCCTTGATCGAACGAACTTCAAAGGCTCTTCTTCTATGGATTTTATTATCTTAAGGCCCTAGCGTGAATCGCGATCGAAACCTTTGAAAAATAGTAAGGAAAAACCTCGATCGACCTAAAATCAAAGCTGTTTTACTGTAATTGTGGAATCGCAGCTTCTGGAAAAGCGTCTTGCTCGAACGAATTTTGTGGATTCTTCTTTTGGTATATTTGATTATCATAAGATCCTAATGTGGATCACGACGTTGTTGGGACTTTTGAAGAATCGAGAGGAAAACCCTCGATCGACCTAGAATTAAAAGGCTATTCTACGGGGTTTCTCGTGCTAGGAAACTTTACCGTAAAATTCCGATCACGAGTAAGAGCAGAGTTCGCAGTGGGTGATGACTATAGGGAACCTCGAGATCGCGATTATCGATTGCTTGACTTATCTATCGTGGATATATAGCTTCTTTTCCTTCTCTTTTTTTGGCACGTACTCGCGAAGAGGCTCGTTTCGTATCTCGTGCACGTACTCTTTATCGTCGAGGTCGTCCTTTGTACGTTAGGATACGATTCGTACGTTCGACTTTCCACTGCGTTGAATTTGGCTTCAAATTTTTCGTGCCAACGAAAAGCAAGACATTTCGATGCGCCTTGCGTCGAATTCGCACAGCGCTCCAAATCCCCACGGACGAATGAAACATTATTTCGTGGAAGGACGATCCTATTTGTTAAACCAAGAATTTCGAGAAATTACGAAATGACCAAACTCTTTTCAATATTCGAGCATTTATATTCTTTATTTACTCGTATCATTGAAATTATACCTTTTACCACGAATTTTTTTCTCGGCTAAACGTTACAGCAGTTCGGATTTTTTTAGCTTTATCTGGCTATGTAATATATAATTTATGTGAAGAAACACTTTGTATATGAATTTTAAAAGTCAGTATAGTTTTAACATTATTTATTAATAATATTCTAAACAAAGATTTCGTACTATAAATTATTTGTAATTTTCGAGTGTACGATATTTTTTAAAACAATTAGCCAAACGATAAAACATGAAATCACATGCAAGTGAAATATAACTCTAAATTATCCTAGATTGAATTTCAGTGCATCGTATTGTTGGTTTGCTTAAGAGACACACCTCGAGTACAACCCCAAACTTTGTTAGCGAGGAGTACTTCGAGCGAAAAGGGTTACAATCGTGCGTTTGATAGTTCGATAGCACAAGCTGCAATTTAATTTTTATTTCTTTCGAAATTGTAGGTTAAATTCCAAATCGTTCGATAAAAAACAACAAAGGTTGACATTTCTCTTCGATTTGTTTTTGGAACGTGGTTAAATATATCGTACGTTTATGGTTTGTTCGAGCTGAATCAGCACCGTGTTTGTATGTCGCTCGCAATCCTCGGAACGTCGATGAAATCGAGACGCTTCAACGACGTAGAATCGTCGTATCCCTCGCAACAAGTACAGGGTCGTCGGAAGAGGCGCGGTGTAATCGCGGTGAATTCCTGTGTTCGACGCGTTTCCACCGAACCGAACGAATCTCGCGCCACGAAACATTCGTTCGATTATCGACAAAGCATTCCAATGGACGTAGGACGACTTCCACGACGTTCCAATTGGGATCGTTCGACTTGGATCCCTTGTCTTCGCTTCGAACCAGTTCGAATCGTTTTACTCGTTGCCAAGCAAGGTTTTCGATCAATCGACTTTAAGGCAATTCGATTATTTCATTCGATAGGATTACGAATCGGGACGCAAGACGCTTCTTCCGTAAAATTCTTGCATTTCGGGGAGATCCCTCACGATTGTTTCGTTTCAACTAGACCAGAAACTTTCCACAGAGGTCGAAGTCTTAAAAAACGACCGATATCGGTTCGGTCTGTTTCTACTGATATTGGAGCGTCGTTATAACGACGACCTCGGTAAATTGCTGTAATTGGCCAAAAAAAGTCTAACCCAAACCGCACGATCGATCAGGATTGACATCAAAGTTTCAAAACCCATTGGATTGGCAAGAAAGTAATTTTGGTTTTTAATTTTTTGGTGCATGATAAATTCAGTTTTTTTTTTT
>JAITYT010000835.1:392886-422209 GCA_025433975.1 Liostenogaster flavolineata
ACGAGGTCGTTTAAAAACAACAATGCCGTCTGCGAAAATCGAAATTTCTTTCTTGCCAACCCAATATTTCTAGGTCGAATCGATTCGATTGGTTCTTGTACCAACCCGGATCGTTTAAAGAGAAGCTAAACAATCCTAACGATACCGTCCGTAATCCGATATCGAATCTCGTTTTGAAAACATCTCGTCTATTTATCCAGTCGCGTTCACGCTCGAATTCCATTTAGTTACTCCCTTCCCCGTTTACGCGGCAGGTCGCAGCAACAACGTCGTCTGTTAATCTTGGTACGCTGGCAATATCACGATATTATTCAACGGCGTGGGACGCGAGCCGAGTAACACAGCTGCTATCCAAAAAGAAGTGACCGCGGAGCGCGGGCGGCGGCCGGTAGATTAAACCATGTCGGCCATGCGTCTTTCGTCCGCGTGTTTCTCTTACTCTCTCGACCCTGCAGCGCGAATAGAGGCCTAGAGGAACTTAATTCTTGTAAACGTCGCCGGCCCTTTAGGACATCACGAGGCTGGAATTTATCGGTGGTTATTTCCCGCGTCCACCGGGCACCAGGACCCCGCTTTCTCACGCCCCTGGCGTGATTCTTAATGTCTCTCCTTTCTCCTCCTCATCCACGTTCTCCTCTTCTTCTTCTTCTTCTTTCGTCTTCTACAAGCAATCACGAAAAGAACGCGCGTGATCGACGTCCAACCGCGAAGGAAGGAGAGGAGAACGTTAAGCTCGCGATAGAAGGACGGTTAGAAGAAACGATGAAATAGAGGAAGAGGGGAGTACGAAGAAGATGAAGAAGAAGAAGAAGAAGAAAGAAGAAAGAGCCAGCAGGCCATAGGAGGAGGACCCCCCTGAAGGCACGAGGTTACCACTCCGACTACACCACCTCCACCGTTTCTTTCTTCCTCTTCTTCCTTCTCCTTCGCCATACTGAACTCGAGAAAAGGATTTCGCGATGGTGAATTCATCTACAATTTAAATATACGGGTATTCTCCCACGTGCGCACGATCGTCTTGCTTACGTGAATTTTCTTCGTTTCTCCGCTACCGTTCGTTGCTCTTTCTCCACCTTTCTTCGCGTTTCCTCTTCGGCCAAAATCGACCTTACTCCAAGACTACAACGTGATCGATTTTTGTATGGTATAAACGTTTTTTGTCGTAGGATTAACTTCCGTAAATATTAAGATTTCTTTTCCGTTTTCAATAGTTCAATTTGCGCGCGACGATTACAAGCGCGTTAAAAATTAAAATTCCATCGTACTCTACTCGTTTTTGCCTCAGACCTAAAATATCGACGATTTGATAAAAAATTCGTACGATAAATGTTTCTCGATCGAGTGTAAATTGGCTTCGGCGGCGCGATTGAGCCAATACTTTTTTTTTATTTGGAAATTTGTCTTAAGAAAACAATTGCAATTTTCGATTGCGTTTAACTAAGAATAATAAGGCGTTTGTGCCGCGAGGTAAGCGAGTGTAATGAGTTTGTAGATCCAATTATCTTATTAGCGAGAGATGCAACGAGGTATTGATATCGGTCACGGATAATGGCCGATGATGGTGCTTTGATGATAAAATCGGTCATAATCGCGTTAATAGCTGCCATTGCTCGTGTTACCCTCGTTCATCTCCCTGCATCGCGCTCATATTTAGGAAAATCAAATCCAACTAATGAAAAATATCGATACGCAGAAAATTATTGACTTTTACAATATCTTTTTTAATCCGAATTTATAAGAATTCCGCTACGTGTCTCGTGGTCAATCGATTTTCCATAATTCGACTTCCTTCGATTTCCTCTGCTGGAATATGAATCGAGGCTCGTATTACGAACAGATTGGTGCAACGTTCGACCTATCGAATATTATCTCTCACGTACGAATTTTCTGAAGAAATATAGCAGTCGGTCGCCATTTTTTCGATCCTACTAACATTCAATTTTGCGCCTTCCTTCGTCCATTTTTCTTCTACTCGTTTACATTTACCCTTTGTAATTTTTAATTTCGATTTACTCCGCATTTTAACGCCTCACCGCGTGCTTCGTGGATTATCTTCTTTTGCTTTACATTTTTACGAACAATAAATATTATTATTCGTCGTTACGTAAGCCGCCCGATAAGCCGTCTCCCCTTTTTCTACCCCAGATTCGTCATGCTTGTTAGGATAAACCATTTTTCTCTTCCATGCTCTTTCTCCGTTCCTCTCGAGAGGAACAGGAGTAACATGACGTCGTGGGTGGAACCGAAGGTCGATCTTAATGGGAACCGCGGTCTGAGCGCACGTAACAGTGATATACAGCCAAGAGGAATTGCTTTTAATTGCACTTCGCCGAGAGACGCTTTAAGTCATAGCGAGTCTCCTTTCCTCGTCGTCGAGTTCCTCAACGTCCGTCCATTACGTTTCTTCTTTCCGTTCATTCCACTCTTTCTTCCTCCCTTCTTTCTCTTCGTCTTCTCTTAGACACCCCTGCTGCGAATTAACAAGCAGATAAAATCACCCACTGCAACATAACCGCTAGCTTCATCGAACATCTCGGATTTATTTGACTTTCGCGAACCTTCGATTATCAATCGATAACCTACTATCGATCGAAGTATTTGTAGTACACCTTTAGAAAAGGTAGCCGCGTCTTTGGGCATTCGATGGCACGCAACATAAAATTGGATCGCAATTGCTTTTTCTTTGGAACGGGAAACTGGATGGAGACCGTGCCTTCCTTTTTGGAGAATACGACGTTAACGTAGGAAAGTTAATGATTCGTGCTGGAAGTAAAAGGATCCCCGAGTTTCCTATTGGATTCATGAATCTCTCATGAATACATTCATATCGTGGAAAGTGTCGATTGTTCGGCGCGAACAGACCACGATAGGAGAATTCGCATGGCTTCTTCGATCGGCATCGCATTTTACATCGACGTCAGCGTCTTCTTCGTACTCTTCGTTTTTCTCGTTGTGTTCGTTGGCTCTCGACTCGCTTTCTAGTTCGTGCAGCGCCAATGAATCGTCGTATCGCGTTAAATGGCGTCTCGTTTGCCAGAAGTACGGGACTGAATCGCTTTAACGATCTCGAATAACGAATCGAAAAAACTCGAAAGAAGAAACGTCGATTTTTACGGACGTATCGTTGATTACAAATTTATCCTTCGAATGTCGATTGAACTCGCGCACTTGAACTCAAAACCTCGATCGAAAGGGACCGAATTGGAAACTCGGTGAGCCGAGAAAGACAAAAAAGGAAAAAATGGTAATTGCGCACGACAGTGGAGAGAAACGATGATGAGACACGCGACGCGACCGATTCGAAGGAAAAGAGCGGAGGAAACTCGGACGTGGACAATATATTCGTCGTGGAAACAATGGGAAGTGGGTCAAAAAAAAGGGGGCGAGAAATCGAGGGAGAAAGAACCTGAAAATAAGCGGAACGTCGGTCCACCCCTTTCCCCATTACCCCTCCGTCTTCTGTCGCCGCATGACGCTTGGCATTCGCCAGTGAAAAGCCTTCGAGAGAGAAACAGTACTCTGAGCGAAGCCAGGAAGAAAATGAGCGGAAGAGGGTAGTCGAAGGGAAAAGTGGTAAGGCAATGAGACATTGTCGTTGTCAGGCCTAAAAAAGAGATTCTGAATGTGGAGATACGTGGAATCGGAGCAATAAGACAGGAGCTGCTAGGGTCGAAAAGGCGAGAAGAAAAGAGAAATTTGGCAGTCGTGACATGAACGAGTCGAGAGGAGGACAATAGGGATTATCAAAAGCGGACAAGGCAAGAGAAAAAGAAAGGTAACGATAACCGCGATGTGACGGGCTTGAACTAGACTATGATAGGATGCAAAGAAGAACGACAAACCGACGAAAGCGGCAATTCCGCACGAGAATCGGCAACGTAAGTAAAAATACCGACGTACCGATGGTTAATTGACTATCGAACGTACCAAGGATTACCCATCGTCGACGGTTTGTTTTGCAAGATTCATATTTGAAAAAACGGGACTTTCGGGCAATGACTGAAAGTCGCTGGAATAAAGAAGCCAAGACTTTGGGAGGCTTGGAACGACGTTTTGCAAGGCCGTGAGTTACGGCGGTAATGGCGAGGTACTGTCGAGTTATGTCAGGATGACGGGAAGGATGGAAGGGTAGGAAGAGAACGAAGAAACCGGACCCTGCAAATAGACGAGGTTGACGAGGTAGAGAGAAGAAAGAGAAGAAGGGAAGAACGAAGAAGACGAAGAGGGTGACAAAGGAAAGGTCGAACGATGAAGCAACCGTAAGGTAACCTAGAGTCGAATAAAGAAGAAGTAGAAACCTGGACGAAACGCGTAAAAAGACGATAGAGTCTGTCGGTATGAGCGAGCTGGAAGAGAAGAAAATATGTAGGAAGAAAAGAGAGGAGACGAGTCGAGCGGAGAAGAGGGGAAAAATGACGCACGAAGTCACGATTGGCAGGTCGAAGCAATGACGAAGCGTATCGGGGATGGCTTATAGTGGTTGCTCTTCCACGTGCAATTCGCAGCGCTACGAAAAAGGAAGTACCAACGTCACGACGACCATCGACGGCTTCTCAAGCCATTGGCCGTCATTGGCCAGACACTGGAAACGAGACTCGGCCTCGGGCCTTTCGATGCCGGTATTGTTCTTGACACGCCGGTAGGATCTAATACACCTAGCGCCTGGAATTTGCTTCGCCTGGAAGAGAATACCGATGAGAGGCAGAAGTCGATCCTCGAGAAGGAGTCAATTTGGTCTTCGGGGCCTTTAATCGAAAAATGGCCTTTCCGATTAAAACAAACATTTGTCTAGACGAGTCGAATTTCGGGCTAGATCAACGGGAGAAAGATATCCAAAAAGCGTGGTGCGTGATCTTTCTAGAGAAAGGCGGATTTAAAAGGAAATTTGAAGAAACGCAGGAAGGACAGCGAAGGAGACAAAGGAAGAGGAAGCGAATAGCTGGTTGTACGAGCAAGAAGGAGAGAGAACAACGCGTATGGCGAGCCCCCTGCGACTTCGGGGAACTCATTTGTGAGAATCGTAAAGCGATTACTGCCTTCTTGCTTCGGCCGGCGGCTAAAGTCAAACAAGAAGTTGCATAAAACCGACGTCGACTCTTGGGTCCGAACGATAAAAAGCAGTATGCGACGCTTGACGGAGTGAAGAGAGAAGAGGAGGAGGAGGAGGAGGTTAAACGTAACGTTTAACTAGGAGAGAAAGAGCGAAAGAGAGAAAGCAAGAGAGGATCGAATAAGAGGAAGAAACGATTTTACTGCGACTTACTACGAGCCACTTGCAAATCGAAAGGTAGCGAGACGACATTAGGTAGGATAAATCGTTCCCATACCGCTTGAAGACCCCAAGATTAGTCGATTGATCAGTGTGATTTAATGGATTATTATACGTGGTCGATTCTCGGTTTCTGAACATCGACGATACGTTCGATGAATGGAACCGTGCTCGTTATAAGGACAACAGCGATTTCTCGAGCGAGATATTAAATCTGAGTTAAAAACGTTAAAAACATGGAGAACGGCGAACGAAACGTTTATAGAAATGGAAAGGAAAAGTCGTTGGTCGTAAAGGTGATACGCGGTAGCTAAAACACTACGAGAGAGCATTGATCTGAAAATGGAAGTCGATCGTTGTACTTTCTCGCGTCGCCATACGAAGGAGGGAGGAAAGATTTCACTTACGAGCTCGAGAAATCCTT
This sequence comes from Liostenogaster flavolineata, assembly GCA_025433975.1. Classification (NCBI taxonomy): domain Eukaryota; kingdom Metazoa; phylum Arthropoda; class Insecta; order Hymenoptera; family Vespidae; genus Liostenogaster; species Liostenogaster flavolineata. Next base: position 398,580 of record JAITYT010000835.1, read on the forward strand.
AGTGGAAGCGACGGATCTGCTCTCGTTGTGACGTTCGATCCAAAATTGTTCACGAATTTGATCTTTTTACGACGTTGTTGGATCCAAAATCGATCACGAACGATCGTCAAGAAAATTACGAGGAAAGAAGGGAGGATTTTTCTGGTCCTAACATAAACTTTTCCTTCCAGTTCCTAAAAAAAGGAAAGTGTTACAAATTGATCAAGTTTTGAACAACTCGAAATTTCGACGAATTTAAAATAGTTGGCTTCGTAATTATTCCACAACGGCCATCGCGAGGAAATATTATCGGTAGAAGGTCATCGCATGGATAGCCAGTTACATAGTCGATTTTTCCAGGGTTCCTTGTCGACCCTTGGCCCCAAGAAATAATCCTTTGCGCGCGGCAGGATTTAGCGCTGTTCGACCGCGTCTTCCCGCCTCCGCGCAATCGTTCTCCCTTGCATCCTAGTCGTTCGATTGGTCGTTGAAGGCGCGCGAGAGCGCAACGGTAGCCTACGTTCACCTTCTCCTCGGGCAAATGCCAGCTCCTCCTGGGGAACGTGTTTCTGGCTCTAATGTCGACGTAGCACCGATGCAAGGAGGAGTAAGAAGAGGCTGGAATCGTCTGAAGAGAAAGAAGGCAAATAAAAGGTAACGACGTAGGAGGAAGGTGAGAAGAAGAAGAAGAAGAAGAAGTTGAAGACGAAGAAGAAGATGATGATGATGAAAGAAGGAAAAAGACGAGTCAACGTGACTTTTATAAGGGAACATCGTGCGCCTCGCCAATTAATTATGCAAGAAATTCGATCTACGTGCTTTTCGTCTTTGTGGATGAAACTGTGCTCCTCCAGAGAGAGGAGCTCTCTTCTTCCTTGCCATGTCCGTAAGTCACGCGACATCGCCTCTTAATCTTCCTTTTTTCTGGCTTCCTTCGTCGAGAAAACATTCGTTTCGCTTTTACCGGTCTCTGGTAGCTTTATTTCTCTCGGAATTATTCTCCCGTTCCGAACTTTGACCTGCTTACGTCTTGTTATCCCCGTGCGTTCCTCAAGGTCTTTGTCAAGGATAAAACCGGGTAGAAGATGCCGTATCGAAAAGTGATTTCCATTCGTTAATCACTATGGCCGAGAATAATTGTTAGAGGCAAGTATTCGAAAGATCGAACGACCAGCTGTATTTTTATTGTATTAATCCTAAGTTGGTGCAAAAAGTATCGTTCGCTGAAACATCAATTTTCTATGTACGAAGAAGGCGTAAATCATGATGCGAGCGCGAGGGATTCTTCGAAGTTCTTTGACGAGGCTCCATTCTTGATCCTTCATCGTCGTCCGCGTGCGTGACCTCGACTCGTGCCAAAGGCCAGGCATAAAGGGAGCAGATTATACCACCGTATAACTAACTATTCGACATGACGTTAAGGCTTTTTACCGAGCGTCCTTCCACCTGCATCTCTGCTTTAATCTTCCAAGATGCTTTTGACGGACGCTAGTCGGAGAAAAACAGCAGGAACAAAAGAAGAACCAAACCGAGTCGGTGAACGAAAAAAACACCCCCTAATTTTTACCTCAAAGTCGGTCGTTTTAAAGAGGTCGATCAGAGTTCGATTATTTTAAAAGCATTTGTTATTTCGAAAAGTTCATTTCACGCCTTGAATTTACGACACGAGTGAAGTTGAATTTACGTTTACGGAAAGAATAACAGTTCCGTGAAAGGGAAAGGATGCTTTTTATTCGCGATAAACAGCCGCGAGTAATGGAAGGACGTTGTATTTATTACGGTATTCGCGAAACGTTTCGAAACGTTTGACGGTTGCTGGATTATTAATATCTACAACTTCTTTTGGCTATTGTTCTGTTCTTCTCATTCCTCTTTCTCTTTTTTTTTCTGAAAGGAGTCCTCGTTGCTACGTTTACTCGAACCCCAGCCGAGTTACATTCAAGCAACTCGTATCTTGGCATGCACGCTACCTTGCACCCTGTATTCGTTCTATTTCGTGTTACATTTTTTCGGTTTTTTTTTCATTCTCGTTGATGCATTTTGCATTACCTCGTATGTTTGCTCTCGCAAGACGCCTATCCTTTCTACTTGAAAACCCTATTGACCCTAGAATCGGTAACACCAAAAACGTCGTATCGAATCTAAAGTACTTCTAAACAGGAAATAATAAGGAAGGATTCCAATAAAGTATCAGAAACGAAGAAGACGTAACGCGTAACGTATGTCGAAATAAATAAACACGTCGTGGCGCGATTCGAAGCAAGAAACGGTTGGATGTCGTCGTGATCCAGCACTGTGTAAGGAAAAAGGCTGTGGATCGGTCACGGAGCGATTTATCGTTTCTCTTTAACGACGGGCAGCGCCTAGCACCTTAGTTGGTCCTGCCGATCGTCTTCGCGTCTTTCAAGTGTCTTCCTAACGAAGATCACTTTTCAAGAATGCGCGTAACGCTATCGGGGATCCGGTGTCCTCCAGCTACGGAAAGAGAATCCCTCGACGACGACGCCGAGGACGCCCCTTGTTCGATCGATTCTAAGCCTTGCAATGGGCTTTCGATTGGGTTTCGTCTCTATGCCGTCGTTCTTTCCGCTTCTTTTCACCGACGCATCTATAGGGTTTGCCTCGTTGATTAAGAGAAATTATTGGGCGGCTTAAAAGTTATCGAGCTATATTTTCACTTTCAAAGACTCGATACTTTTTCGACTACTCAATAATTCGATAGTCATCTTGATCATGACTGATTTAATTCGATCGTAATTGGAATTAGAGTCACGATGAGATTTCGACGCGAGTGTCTCGCCATCAGTGGAGTCGACCTTTAGTGACCATTAAAAAGTTCGTTTGGTTTATTTTTCATTGATTGGAAGAAGTAATTTCGATAACCATGTCAATTCCTGATAGGAATTGGAGTAATAACGGATGTGTATCGTTCGTCTTGGATAGTGCGTACGAGACAGGCCCCGTATCCGGTCTCACGGGGGCAAAAGGGCAGTGTCACTGGTCGACCGTTCGTTACGCGCTCGATCGTCCAGAAGACACACGACTAGATGTTCCAGCAAAGATCGTCGAAGGCCTCCTGGAACGCCGATCGTTTCGTCTTCTCTCTCACTCTTTGTCTCCCTCTATCTTTCTCGACCTGGCACGCTCTTCTTGGCAAACACCGTCCTTGCATTGAAAAAGCAGCAAGGTCGTTCGGAACTTATATAGCTCGGTTCGACTGGGCACGGTTCGAAGCCCTAGCTCTCGAGAGTCCTGCTCGTTATCGTTCCTGCCGCTGCCATTGTCCTTGGTACTGGCGCTGTTATTGGCTGTGATGTCGATGAAGATGACGCTGGATAGTGCTGGTGTCCTGTTTCTTTCCGCGATTCTTCGTCCAGAACGCGTTACTTATCCTCGAGATACCAACGCTCGAGGCATCTCGAGAACAAAATGATAGGATAAAAGAAGAAGGTCGCGTTCGGGAGGATTCCTTCTCGAGCTTTACTTTTTATCATCGGTTTCCACTCGTTGCGGTTGAAATTGTGTTTGAAGGATCTAAACTTTAAAAACTCTAGGCAATATTGTAAATCCAATTAGATCCGAGCGAAGCGTCGAGTCAAGTACGAAATGGTTAACAAAATTATCGATAGATGGTTAATACGCGGAATGAATTTCTGGCGGAGTCGCGAAGACTCGTAAATTTTCCTTATCGAATAACGCCTATGAATCGATATCGTCGTTCGGTTGAACGAAAAAATATGACTCCCACGAGACTTCCAGACGCTTTCTTTCTTGGTCTTCGTTTCGCATTCGCGCGTATTTCAACGCGTACCGAGTTCAATCGTATCTGTCGTCCGTTGCATTACGAGCTTTGAATTACGAGCGAAGTTACGGCGATCTCCCGCTTTTCCAAGCTTCTTGCGGCAAACGTACAGAGGTGTAAATCGTAAATACGAGAGCGGCTTCTCACTGCAGCCTTTTTCTCCTCTCTAGCTGCTGTCTCCGACTCGAAAAGGTCAGACTCTCGACGTCGAATCCTCAACGCTCCACCGAGATTCATCAAGGTTATCGCGACTGCTTCCGTTTCTTACAACTCGACCGCGATTCCTCCTCGAGGTCTTTTTGGAATAAAAATAAACTCTTGAGATTCCGTGCTTTCGATCGATCGGTTGGTACGATTGAGTAAATGTAAAAAAAGGAACTGATTAATTCATAACTCGACCATCGAAAACGCAAAGATTGTTTCAACACCGACTGGATAATTCGTCCATACGTATCCACGTTCGAAGGAAGAACGAACGATCTCGTTTTCATCTGCTTCTTTTTATCCGCCTTTATTCTTCCACTTCTTCCTTTTCTTCTCCTTCTTCGGACTCTTGGAGCTCGATGCGACGCTTTTACCGCGTAAATTTCGTGTCCCAGCAATCGCAGTGTCGGCGATAAAAGCCAAACCGTAGGCATTACTCGCACCTTTATATCCATCGTAAAGTAAAGTTCGATCGTGGTTTCGAGGTTGCGCCGCGAATGCATCGCCTTGGCATGGCTCGAGCCCGGGGCGTTAATCGTTCGAATAGATACGCGAATGTTGGCAGACCTCGACCCTACGAGTGTCGTCCATCTTGGCGTTGCTGGTGCGCGTCGTTTGACCTTGTCGGTGTCGCAGCCAGCACCACTGCCACACCGACAGGGGAGCTACTTTCTTAGCAGTCACCGGTGGAACTCTAACCCAGTGGGTGCGCGATAAACAAGAAACCCAAAGGCCAGGAACTGGTCGTAACGAGCAAAGTCGAGGAGGGATTATTGCGTTGATTTCCAAGGGCTTCTTATTTCGTTATTTTTCTTCTGCGGTTGGAGGAGGTCGAGCCAGAGAAAGGATTTTCATTTCCTGGATCGATTTAAATTACAATGGATAGAATCGAATCGAAATTTCAGTCGTTTCGTGTCACTGATCAGAGGAAATTCCGTAGTCTGTTTGAAATTGGATTGGATTTTACAAACAAGCCCATGAAATGTGAAATTACAAATGCAACTTCTTGACGTTGCTGGTACGCGTCGTTTCAACTTGTCGGTGTCGCAGCCGAGCGCCACTGTCACCAACAGGTGTTACTTTTCCAACCGACACCGGAGGAACTCTAACCCAGTGGGTGTACGATAAATAAGAGACTCAAAGACAATGAACTGGTCGTATCGAGCAAAGTCGAGGGAGGATTGTCGCGTTATTTCGTATTTACGTCTGGAGGAGTTTCAGCTAGAGAAACGAGTTTTCATTTCTTGGATCGATTGGCTTATAATATTGTCGATGTATCGTAGAATTTAATCGAAGATTCGGCCGTTTCGTGTCACTGGTCAGGAAAAACGCGGTAGTCTGTTTTCAAGGGAACCGGACGAAAAACCGAGGGAAAATTGGATTGGATTTGTCGAAGAAGAAGAAGTCCGTCGAATGCAAAATTACAAACGCAGCTTCTTAGCATTGGCTGTCCTCTTTGTTGGCGGCTTTGTCCATAACCTCGAGAAACATAGCTTCGCTTGGGTGTACGACTGTCGTAAGAAAGACGAAAGAAGAAAAGGATCGCGATTATAGACGCGGTGGAAGCTAAGAAAATATATCGCGCGCGATCTCGCAACGGCGTGGGCGAGTTTTACGATTACTCGAACGAATCTCTCTGGCTGATCGACTTTTCGCGATTTAATCCTCGCGTATATTTCTATTCGTCCCGACGCGTTCGAAGATGAGAAAACGTCATTCGCTCGTCTATTTGAACGACATTTTGACGAAACGAGTTCGAAAACGTCGTACACAATTACGAAAGCGGATTCTTCAAGATCGATAACATTTCTCTAAATCGGTAAACATAAAACATGAGTTTCTTTACAAATCGCATTTATTGGCCGGTTCGAGGTCTTTTCAGCGTCGTTTTGTCAAAGGGAAGAGCTCGACGCCGCGAATCGGCCAAGAGTAGAAGCAGGTGCGTCGTTATCGTTGCCGTTGCCGTTGTTGTGAACGACTTGTATCCAACGAGGCAGATGCACCTGCTTCCTGCGTTTTCCCTACACGCGCCGCTCGAGTTGCGTTCGATTAATCGAGTCGTCAAGGTGCGACGCAACTCGACCGAATCTAACGCAACTCCATACAATGACCTTAGTGAAAAGCGTCGTGAAAATGGTATTGACCGGTCCTGGTCAAATCGAAGACCTCCATATGTCGATCGATTAGCAGATCGTTTAGAAGATCGATTAAATCGACTGCGACTTAGAACGAGCTGCGATTTGCATTTAAACGAGGCGGAATGACTAAAGTTTTGCACTGTTGCGCGATAAAAGTCCCAAATGTTTTTCTCTCTACAAGTTTTGGGTGTCGAAGTTATAGCTCGTTGTGATTTAGTGCTCTTAAATTCTCTTTTCCGCGTACATGCGGATTTATTTGACTAATCAAATTTTAATACATCAAGGGTCTATCGTATGAAAGAAGAAAGCGAGAAAAGTGGAATCTGAAAAACATCTGAAAAATTCGTAGATACACGCTTTTGAAAATACGCGTTTGCTCGATTGTTCGATCATCATTGAATGCAATTTTTATGGACAAAGAAGAATTTACATTGAGATTTTTCGCGATAGTCGATTCTTATCATCTATTAGGTCAGTCTTGCAGCTGTTTCCTCTTCCTCGAGTTCTTAATTATTAATCCTATCGACTAGTAGTTTCCGACTCTTCGAACGGACGAGTGAGAAACGAACGGAGTCTTTTCTTGGCCTCCTCGAGGCTCGTCACGCTCGAAATCGTGCTTTTGAACGTCGTTCGTCGTGCCTACTTACGTATGAGCCCCTTTGTGGGTCTGGAATCGCTTTGAACGGAAGGATGAGAAACGGCAAGAACTGCGCGGAGAGAGGAAGACGGTCGTTTTTCGAAGAAAGACGAAACGTTTCAATCAAACGGAGTGTTTTTCCCTCTCGTTCCGCACAAACGACGCACCTACGAGATCGTTTCGTCTCGTTTACACGCGTTCCAATTCGGCTCGTCCAAATTGACTCCTTCCAGGACGTTGTTTCTGCTTTCTTTCTCTCTTCTCGTTGAGAGGGCGAGGCAGAACGGATTCGATGCCGTCCGTTTCGAGAGAATCGTTCGGTCGTACCGTGACCTCGGTCTTTTTTACGGGAAAAGGGAAAAAAATAAAGGGGCTGAAGGAAAAGTCAACAGCTCTCGGCGATGACGCAAAATTGTTACGAGTATTGGAAAAAAGTACCCACACTGCTTTACGTCACGCGTTATTCTTTTTAGTACCATACGCAAAATTAGTGGTATGGACTTTCCAGGCGTAGTGAAAACACACTCGTTTAAATAGCTGTAGCTACTTATGTTTTCGGCAACGATAAATATTTATGATGTCATTGTAAAGTAGAAACATTCAGCCATCGGGTGTCATTTTTTGTTTACATAAGTGTTTTTTCATAACGAAAATAAAATAAAACGAGATGAATTTTCTCATACGAGTAATTCAGTACTACTTTATGCTGTATAAAAGTGCAGTTAAAACTTATCGATTGATATTAAAAAGTTGTGGTGAATGCATTCTATTGAAAGTATTACGTAGGAGGAATTGTTCAGAAAAAGCAGGAGAGGTAACGACTGGTCGGCAGATCTTCGAGTCTTCGCTACCAGCGTTTCGTCCATGATCGTTGGTATCCTCGGGAATTTCCTTGCACTTCACACGCCATCACTTACACTTCGAACACGAACTACGATCTCACTTCACTTCGCGACGCGACACGGCACAAAATACGCGTTGGAATTACTACTCTTATTTCACCGATGTTGATGCGTCGACGATCGGCTACGAACTAACATTGCGAACGAACTAAATCAATATGAAACACCTAGGTCGACCGAACCATTTTTTTTTATTTTCTTTTTTTTCAGAATCACGACAAACGATGTAAACAGTTACTAGAGCTACGATCTGTTTAGATACCTGTCAAAGCGACAACAATGACTTTAATTCTTCTCCTTTCCAATAAGATCGTAGTTGTTCTAGTGACCTCTAACGATCGCGTGATGTGAGGGAATAATTTTGCTAATTTCTAAACAAACGTACACGTACGCGCGCGTCGATGTGTTCGGAGAGGTTTTTCTTTTAAGTATACTTTATTGTGTCTATAATCGTTATATGCAATCGTTCGGTAATTGGTAATTACTAAAAGGGAATGAGTGGAATTGAATCTCCAACAGTATGCGTGGGTGGATGCTAGGAATTGATTCTTGGAAGGTCTGTAGAATGTTTTCGCTTCAGTCTCCAGGGTAGAACCGTATTGCAGATGTAATAGGGTTTATATAGTTTTTAATTCGGGTTTGATGAGCCTTTGATCGTTAAGCGATTTCTTCCTCTATCGTTAATATATTTGAGGTTTCTGACAAATCACAGTGCGTTTAGAACTGACAATTATGGAAGAGGTTAAAGTTGCGTTTAATTTTGTCCCATCTTCATTTATTTGTTTTGCCGCGTGACGTTCTCCATTCCGTGTAATCGCTAATAACATGGATCTTCCATAATTCGGCTGCAAATAACACTTAAGTCGTACGTATGTGGACATTGTCGTACGACTAATCGGTCGGTTGGACGTGGCTCAAATCTTCAGTTAGGACTTTAGTGAACGTCAAACAAAAGCAGTCGCGATATTTTTACCAGCATTTACTTTTTCCGCTCGGTGCTCGCCGCACGGACGAGCTTAAAGCGGATGGATGACGTCAGAAAATATCAATGGAATACGAATAAATCTGCCGTCTCCCACGCTTAAATCTTCGTCGTAAATTCTTTCCCGTGAAAATATTAAGCGTAATTTCGATCGTAGTCCAGCGTCTTTGTTCGAAAGTTTTTCTATAAAAAGGAAGTTCAGCCATTACGAGAATACGGCGTTTGATTCGTCTTGCTTTAACCCACTTGCATCACGACTCTAAAAACGATACGTTTTACAATGTATACGTACATGCGTCCGTACACGAAACCCCTTACACTGAAACTGGGTGGATTCATTAGAAAAGTTCAACCGACGCTTGGTTCGTATCACCACGTGTCAAGAGTTAACACCCCCATGAACGGAATATTCCGCTTGTCGACGCAACAAATAGCTTGATTAAGTATCTTCGCAATACGTAAATTGGAAAAAAAACCCTTTTCGAGTGAGGAATCGAAGGAAGCAGCGTGCGGGGTGCCGAGTTTCCGCGCGACGAGGCTGCGGAAGCGGCGCGAGCTCGCGTTTCGCGTAAATTGCTGCGCGCCTCACGCACAACTCGCTTCTAATGGAACTGATAAACGGGTTTCCAGGATTTCATTTTAGCAAACAGCGCTGGGTGGTACTTAATATTGGCCGTACGATATGCGTACAGGCTGCATACGAAGCTGCGAGAGAAACGGCTTGCTAGCTCTTGTCCTGTTTCCTTACTACCTCTTTTGTTCTCGCGCGAAACGTTTCCACGTATGTCGACTTCTCACGAATCACCGTCGCGACACTGTGTGACGAAACTTTTCCTAATCGATTTAAAAAAGATAAAATAGAGGAGTTTTTTCATTTCTTTCAAAGGATATTTTCACCTTCGTTTTATAAAAGAACCAGTGGTCTTGGAGTGATTTATCAGTGGTTTTCTGTCCTTTTCGAGTTTGAGGTAAACCGTGCAAGCTCACGGACTCGTTGAGGAATTCTGTGATTCGTCGATTATCGGATGTGTTTTATAAATTCTTGAACGAATTCGTGTTCGCGTCGAGAGTAAATCTGAGCTTACAACGTAGCGGGTATCCATCAACGTCGTTCCATCTCATCCCTTATTAAATCTTCCGCGGAGACCTCCGAAGACACCCGAGAATAGTTCGCAAGAAGCGCGGAAGGAACGTTTTGATCCTCGTTAATAAATCAGCGATTTTCCAATAGTACAACATCTTCGCGAATTCACAAGGAAACACTGGAATCAGTTATCGTCGAAGAATCGATCGAGCCTCTAAATGTGGATCTCCGCATGATTCGTTCAATATTTCAAACGTTCTCTACCGATTAATTTCAGGTTACTTTTTTTTCCTTTCCTTGCTTTCATTTTCTTGTTTTTTATTTTCCGTATGTTCACGAAGTAAATTTTCTTTGCTTACAACTTCACAGATTCTATTGTTTTCTTTGCCCGAACGCTTGACTTACTCGACAACTCAAATATATACAGACACACTTTTTCTAGCATTATCTTTCTGTTTACTGCCTTATTCTACTTCGCGTTTACCTCTTTTTCCTCGGTATTAAATAAAACGAGAACGAAACTTCCGTTGTAACGAATTTAGAAAGGTTTCTGAAAAATGGAGGATCCGTTGCCCGTATCGACGTTGGTGTCGGTGGTTATCCACCCCTTGTCTCTGCTATCTTTACGAGGCGTTTTATTTCAGAGGGGATTCGCCTCGTTCGAGCGTCCTACGAAGTCATCCTTGTACTCTCTTTTTACCTTCGTGTCTTTTAATTACCGGCAATCTCTTTTCCTCGCTCGTCGTCTCCCTTTCTCCAATTTACCGTTAGCTCCTCCGCACTCGACTTCTCCGCTCCTTTTCGACCAGGCAAGAAATCTTTGGATAATCCTGGCGATCTCGTAATAACTTTATCGACTGTCTTAACGAGATCGTAAACTCAAGATCGCTTATCGCGTTGACGTTCGCTCGAGATACTGTCTATCGGTTCATCTGGTTACCGTTTCGTCGGAGACTGGAATCGTTCCGCCGTTCAACGAGACTCGGCGACATTCGATTTGATCGTAATTGATTTAAGGATTCGTCGGTTTGCGACTTACTCCCAGTATTGCCAGCGCTTCCACGTATCGTTATTTTCAAAATAATTTCAGGATTCCTCACCGATTCCATCATTTTATCATTTTATCCACTTTCCAGCTAATCGCTTAACTCGCTTAACTAATTAATAATAGAAACGTCCGTGATCAAATCTCTTTTATCTTTCGAATCTCTAGATGAAATAAATTGTTATATATCGTTGCATATATGATATTATTATACTCTAAAATAATAGGTCAAGTTTTTATTTATTGTATAATAAAATTGAAATATTTGTTTAAAACGATATCGTCTCGTCGCGGTACTCCGGATGATGTATTCGCTATCAGATTCGAAGTTGTCCTTATTATCGCAACATCTTTTCGCTGCGAAGTCGTTTTTCCATCTCCTTCGGTCTCTTCCCTGATACATACCCCACACTTCCTATTCCCCTTCCAGAAACCAATCACCCCAAAAACGAATAACATCGGAGGACGATACGACGTCGTTTGCTCCGTCGCCTCGGAGTCTCGAATCGTGCGATAAACTCTTCTCCCTTTATCCTCTTTCCCCTCGCATTTTCAGTCTCCATCTCTTCGTGGTTCGATCCGTTGCCGTTTCACCTTCCCGGCGTGTCTTTCATCTCGATTTTCTCGCGTTGCGTGGAGGAAAGGCTCGTCGTCTGAATGCGGAAGTCAAGGGCGACAGACCAAAAGGCGCCTGGGGTTGCACGTAGAATCGATATAGCCGCGCTCTGAACTTCATGCCGCACCGACCATCACCACTACCACCACCACCACCACCACCACCACCACCACCACCCACCAACATTGCCGACATCCTCGTCGTTCCGCAGTTACCGAGCCGCAGCTTTTATCTTTCCGCCGTTGAAAATCTTGTTCCCTCTGCGTCAAACAGTTGCGCTACTCTCCTCGAGCCTCGTTCCTTTGTCCCTGCGTTTCCTGAACAGCTTCGACGACTTTCACTGGAACCTGACGTCATCCGTGTCTCTTTGTTAACTCGATCAAATTTGAGTTTGATAAACTGTGTTTATCGTTTTGAGACGCGTCGAGGGAAGACTGAGAAGAAGAATGAAATCGAACGCGTATTCGCAGCGCCTACTTTTTTTCGCGACACTCGTGTAATCGAGAATGACGTTTAAAAGTTTTTTGTTCTTCCGTCAATTCTTTTTCATTCCACTTAAAATTCCATCGGTTTTTTTGATCGCGTCACGCGTTCGAGGAGAACGTAAAGAGACTCGTCTATTTACTTTTATATTCGACGTTTCGGTAAAGTATCCGCGTGTCGTCGATACGCGTGTTTTTTTCGACAGAGGAACGACTATGGGCAAACGCTGCTTTTTTCATAGGAATTTTTTTATATTCAAAATCGATTTTGTCGTTACCGCATATTTTGTAAACAAAATGTGGTAATTTATACGTGTAAACGCGGAATATATCGTGTCGAAACACGACCATTTTCCTTCGAAATTCGTTAGTACACGCAGAAAATTGAAGACAACGGCGCTCGTTTTCTCGAAATCCCGTGGCGAAGAGAAACCGTGGGCAAACACGTTCTATCTTGAATAAACGAAGGAGAAGATGGAATCGTCGATTGGAGACGGTGCAAATGAAGAGGTGACATCCATTTTGGAATTAGAGGGAATTACTCGGTATTAGGCTATTTTTCTTTTTTCCTCGACGAGATTAACCCTTTGGATTCGTATTTATATTTGAGAAGCCTACCAATCAACTCGGGATTTTTTTTCATATTCGATCAAAACGAAAACATTTTTATGGGAACGTATTACAATTTAACTTGCCGGTTTAGTAGACAAATTTATATAGAAAGTATAATAATAAAATATAGGATGACGACTATACGACTATATTACGCGCCATTTTTAGTGAGCCCCGCGGATTTCGTCGAAACAGCCATTAACATTTTGGCTCCGTCTAGATCAAAGTGAAATAAACGAAGCTTTTTTTTCGGTCGAGTTCACGCCTTTCCAATTTTCCTTTTGCTTCTATTCCTTTATTTACACTCTTGCTAGAACACATCAGCGATTCGAAATATTCGACGTCGATCTTATCGTGACTTTAGATTCGTAACATCTTAAGCAAGGATAAAGCAGGGATTCACAAGAAATCTTCCAACGCCAGTAGAGCGGCAGGCTACCGATCGTGCCTCTACACAAGTCCACCTGCCTCTAGATTCCGAGCAGGCGGATCTCGATGTCGGTAGGCTGAATCCCATCGACCGTCGCGTGTTTGGTGATAGATTAGATTGTCGACATGGTCTTCTTCTTGTTAGAAGAAAAAAAGGCCAGGAGCTCCAGCTTAACACACGATGCATCGTGATTCATCTTCGATGGGGAGCTAGAAAAAAGCCTGATATCGAGTAGTCGATAAAGTGAAGTGTTCAGCCTTTTGAAGTAACATCTAACGATTGGACAGTCAAAATCCTTTTCTCGGAAGATATTCATATAAAAAGGTTCGATACTTATTCGAGTATTGAACCTTATTATTACACTTATTCATTGTTTGAACAATAGCTCGAGGAAACGCGTTTCCATCCTCCGTTTCTTCTCTGTCTGATAAAAATGTTGCTCTTTTAATCGAATAGGCGGGTGGTTCAGGAGGAGGGGAAGAAGAAGGAAACGCGCTCGTTCGTGCCATTAAACAGTTAAAACGTTTTGAGGGCTGCCTAACGACGATAAAACAGATAATGGTTCCTTCGAGTAATGAAACGATAAAGGAGATTAAGACGAGAATGCGTAGAACAACGCGATAAAACCGTCAGCAGGCAGTTGTAACGATCGCGTCGTGACGGTTTTCATAAATGTGGCTCTTCGTCGTTTTTCCTCCCCTTCCCTCGTCCCTTCCTTCGTGTCACCTTCTACAATGACTAAATACACACACGCCAATACTAATTCACGAAAATACCAGTCGTATTTTAGAGGAGCCTACGAGTCTTCGCATTCCCCTTGGTATCGATCAAACCACTCAAGGACGACGTTCAAGCTGTTCTTCGTAAGTTTCTGTCAAGTTTCCGTCTTGTCATTCTTGTCCAATCAGCGAAGATTTAACAACTTCGCCGCCATTTTGCGAGTCATCGAAGTTCTCTCTCAGTCTTTTCGCGATCATAGTGGTTAGTTCGTTTTCAATAGGACGTTGCCGATGCATAGTCCGCTATTATTCGTACTACGTAAAACCGATAAAGGTAGGCAAAGACGCGTCTTTTCTTCATCGCGTGCCTTTCAAGGACGAACGAGTTTCCTTCCATTCGCCGGTTTTCATAAATTCCCTGGAGTCTTCTCGGAGAACACTTTTGGTTCTCGTGCATCGTCCTCGCGAGAGTCTCGACCAGGAAGACGACAGCAAGGACGAGGCAAGGACGAAGCGTGGACGTCGAGCGAGATACGGATAAGACAAGAAGAAAGAGGAGAAAGATGAAGTCGAGAAAGGGAAGAAAACGAGGCATGGCCACAGAGCTACGAGAAGACGAAGAAGAAGAAGAAGAAATAGGAAAAAGAAGAGAAACAAGACCAACGCGATAAAGAAGGAGATGAAGAAGACCGCGCGGCATCCATGCGCCATGCAGATACGACGGAGGGATAAGGACTTAAGGGAACTAATCCGGGCTTATCTTACCGTGATAGATTACGTATTTGCCGCGTTGCGAATAAATCGCAGCCGCATAACGTGCCTGATTCGAGCCTTGTGCGAATGCCCGTCTACCCAACGGCGAAATACAATTAATTAAACGGTTGACGCGAACGCGACAGTGCCGTGGATGTATCTTACTCTTTCGTCCTTTTGGTAAAGACTCCAGATTCGATCGAGCACGCCGTGGTTTCTTTTTTTCCTACAATTTTGAAGGAAAGATCTTTGACGTCCAAAAGCCCCTAGATTAGGTCCTTTATCGTTCTATCATCGAACTCAGTTTTATTTCGACTTTGATCTCGTGACTCTCCCAAGTGATTTCGAATTTTCCAGAGACCCTAACTACAAAAATCCTCGAAAAAAAAATGTATTCCTAGTTTCGTCCTTCCCTCACTCGTAGCTTCCTCGATGTCTTTAGAGTCACCGCGTTTCAGACTATGTGGGAATCCATCGTTGGCGACGTTTGGCGCGAGAGTGGTCGCGGATCCTCCTCCCCTCGCTCCCTCTTCGATTAACGGCTGGAAAGTCGCTCCTTTCGCGGCGGTCACGAGCTCAAATTAACGTCGTTCTATCGATCAAACGATCCTTCCTGGTTTGCGTTGGTAATCGCCTCGGCGATTACCGTCGATCGTCCGGGTGCCTAGGGATCGCGCCGAGCGCCGATCGACTCGAATCGCCTACGAAGGCTGCGTTCTTGCCTCGAGTTCTCTCGAATTTCCAATGAAATCGCGATTCCGTCGTTCGAAAAAGAAGAAATCGCCTCGGTCTGGCCCTTTGCGATCCTCCCTGATTCGTATGCGATCCGTGACGTCGTCCTCGCGAAACGATATCGATTCGTTGAGATTCCTTTGGCGCGCATTTCATACCGTATCCGTTTTTCCCCACTTCTTCTCTGCGACAAACTCCTCGTCATCGGAGATATTGGTATGTTGAACGTTTCAGGATGGCAAGAACGTAAGAAACTCATCGGGCCACCGTCACGCGCTTATCGATTATTGGAATTGATCTTTTTCTCTTTTTTCTTCTTATCAATTTTTAATATATTTTTTGGATGTAATCGAAGCGGTGTTACCGTCGAAGAACGTCGACACTTTCGAAGTCGTAATTGCAATTTGGGACAACTCGTAATTACGCGTGATCGAATTATATTTTGGCATCGATTGAGCAAATTGGATCGATGGACTTTACAAATTAACCCTTTTAGAACCAGACGACGATATATCGTCGTTTTGAAAAAGTTTCAAGAAACGCGAAGGACGATTTATCTCGTTCGATATGCGACTGCCTAGATGCAGAGAAAACGCAGTTTTCGTTTAGGTAGCTGTAACTACTTACGTCATCGGTAAGGAGTAATAATAAATATTTCTTATGTCATTTTGAAGTAGAAACATTAATCGTCAACGGTTCGGTTACTATATGACTTTTTTTGCACAGATAAATGCTTTTTCATAACGAAATTAAAATGAAACAAGATAAATGTTGACAAGGGTATATCAAAACAGAATGACGAACGACGTAAACAGAATCACGAATTAGAATTAAGTTAATCTTAGTAGATACTATCGAAATGACAACAATAACAATTCGTTGAACTACGACGCTCTTTTTTTTTATTACTTCGGTGAACCTAGAAGTCTGACATTGGCTCTAATCAGCGTTAGTTCGTGACCGATCGTCGACGCGTAGACATCGGTGAATTAATACTCGTAATTCCGACGCATTTTTCTTTTCGTTTCGTGTCGCGTCGCGTCGCGAAGTGAAGTGAAGTGAAGTGCAGTGCAAGGAATTTTCCGAGGATACCAACGATCGTAGACGCAACTTTGAGGAGCTGCTGCCGAAGACCTGTCAATCGGACGTCTCCTTTCCTACCTTTTCTGGATATCGGGTAAGTAAACACGAATTAACTAAATAATTTATTAAACGATTCGTAATATAATTTTGTATGCTGCATTTTAAAACGAAGCACGATGCATTAGCCGACGTCATAATTTATACATCGATGTCGTGTTTCCTATTTTTTGTCACTCTTACTGTATACGTCACTCAGTTAAAGCATCAAAACACTGATCAAGAAATATATCGAAGACGTTCGGCTTATGTGCGTACGGTAGTTTCGAATCTTTGTCGTATTGTTAAGTTGGATTTCTCAACAATAGTATTACTCTAACTAAATAATATTCCACGAACCATCCTCTTAAATATAATAAAATATAGACAAGAAATAAGTTTCAACTATACTTTCGTACAACATAAAGCTGTTTTGAAACACTATTATGAAAATTCATATCGTTTTATTTTATTTTCGTTATTGAAAAGCACTTATGTAAACAAAAAATGACACGCGATGACTGCACTTTAATGGTTAATGTTTCTACTTCAAAATGTCATAACTCAGACTAATTTTGCGTCTGGCACTAAAAGAGAGTTACTAAGAGAGTTTGCTTGTCAATTCTCAGTTACGAATCGCGTACGTTTTACGAGGAGGAGGAGATCAACGAATCGACACTGCCAAAAATTGCGTGGTTTTCTTACGTTTCGTCGTGTCTAATGCGCGTAAAAGAAGTTTGTTTTCGTCGTTTCTCGTCCAATTTACATCCAACTATACCCTAAATAGACTCTCGACTATTCCACGATCTTTTAATAATCCACGGTGTTTGCTTATCGATCAACGTTATTTCGACGTCACGCAGTCGGCAAATTGAAAGGCGAAATTGCCGAGTCCTTGAACATCGCAAAGCCATCGTAGAATTCCCGAACAAAGCATCAACGCGACCTCGAAGATGGTCGTCCTCTTAACAACGCCTGGATGCTGCACTACCAAAGATTCCCTTTCTCGCTCCCTCTCAAGCAATCTATCCCCATCTCTATCCAGTTCCTTTTCTCCCACACGCCACGAATGCACGCGTATCCTCGAGCCACGAGGAGTTAGAGCAATTGATCGTGGCGCGGCTCGGATATATCATCTCCAAGCTTTTTACTGGAAAATATCGTAGCTGGTGCGGAGTCTTCGCGGTATCGGTTTCGTAGTAAATAAAGGAAATACGCCGGGGCGTGGGGGGTAAGGCTCGAGGAGCCAAGAAAATTTATTACGTCTCTCTTCGATCCTCTTTCTCTTCTTTCCTGATCTTCTCTCTTGGCCTACGACCAAGATTACAAGAGAAAGGAGGAAGGACGAGGAAAGGGAGAGAGAAAGGCAAAGGCTGTTTGGAAAAGTCGACGGGAAAGGAGAAGGCAAGCGTTCGGGACTGTACCAATAATGAAGGTAACAATGTTGACCTCGTGGGTCGGTGGACACACCTTTGCGATATACTCGTCTCTACCATCCTCCTCCTTTTACTTCTGCCATCTTCTTCTCTCCCCTTTCACTCCTCTCTTCGTTACTTCCTCTCGTCTAGGCCTCTCCTCTTTCATCCAAGGAGACCATTCTCTTCGTTCTTTCCTCTCTTTCCTCGTAGATCCGTTCCGAGGCGCACCGCATCCGCTACGTAAGTTCTTGCCTTTTCCGTTCGAACGTCCTTCCTCCTTCCCCGGACTCTTTGTATCCTCGTTTCGCGTCGAGCAAGGTGGAACCCCATGGATTCTGTAATAAGACGTATCCCCGTGATCCGCGCGTGTACCTGATCCCATGATTGGCCGGTACCCAGCAATCTGCCTTCTACGTGATCTATGCCCCATTCTTCCAACCTTTTTTGCGCCTACTCGTATTCCTTCCGAGCCCTTCAGCGATCGGACGCCGTTTATTTCGATCCTTCAATTTTTCAGTTGTTTTTCGAGGAAACGAGAACGCTTCGAAGAACCCCTCGAAGACGCGCGCTTCATTTGACATCGTTTTATTCCCCGAGTCGGTGGGACGATAGAAGACGCGTACTTTCATTAAAGTTAGGAGAAAGCTTTGGTAGATCGAGGTAAAACGCGGAAAAGTACTCGCACGTTTTCTCGTTGACGGGCGTGCTTCTTTTATCAAATCTATGCGATCGTATAGAATGTTAACCTTAGGAACTACGCCAAAAATGGCGGCGAGACCTTGCTTACGAAATTAATACGCTACGAGGAGATTTATTCCAGGTATAAATATCGAGACTTATTTTTCTCGATGTATCTGATCTTGATCGTCTATAGGCGCATTTCGCGTTGCATGAGGATTTTCTCGCGGCGAAGAAAAGATCGCCTATGCATAATCGACTTCTATTTCTGGCCAGAAAAGCGGTGACCACGACCTTTAAGATTTTCTCCTCGTCTACGGCGTTGGTTGAAAGCGATGACGAGAGACGGAAACGCCAAACGTGATTCGAGATGCGTTTTCCCTCTTTCCTTCTTCTTCTCCTATTTTCTTCTTCCTTGGATACCTAAATTAGCGAGCGCTTTGACCACGATGTCGAATCTAGATTGCCGGAATAAAAAATGCGCATCAGTCTGAGAAGAACGAAGAGGAAGGAATGAATTCTTAATTTTCAATTAAGCAGGGAAAACGAAGCGGTTCTTTCTGGACACGGTGGAAGACGATGCCAGCGACTTTTTTGTACGCACAGGAATCTTCTTACGCCAACGTTGCATTATCGTAGAGATCAACGTTCGATCTTTTTTTCCAACCGTTTCTCTTCTCTACTTTTTACAATTTTTTCAACTTGGACTAACTCTTCTAGTCATCATTTTTCTGGTACTTGCCTCTGTTGTTCTTCTCACACCCGAGATGTCGATCTACCGGTTTTTGTTTCTGGGTCGGAGTGGGCACGACGATAAGCCCGGTTCTTTCGGCGAGGTCTGGAAAAATTTATGACATTGAAAGAGAAGACCCTGTTAAGGAAGAAAATATGGCGATCAAGCCGCACCGTCGCCGTCGTCATTTTCTTCCTCGTTACGCGCTCCATCGCGTCGTCATTAATCGTCGTTAATTGCAATTAATAATTCCGCTTTGCCCCTAGCGCCACTGGCTC
The DNA here is from genome assembly GCA_025433975.1 of Liostenogaster flavolineata. Taxonomy (NCBI): domain Eukaryota; kingdom Metazoa; phylum Arthropoda; class Insecta; order Hymenoptera; family Vespidae; genus Liostenogaster; species Liostenogaster flavolineata. The sequence goes on from JAITYT010000835.1 coordinate 417,923, forward strand.
GAACAACGAACGACTCGACAATGACAAGATCAACGACGACGACCAAAATGGGAATGATCTCGATCGCGATCGCGATCGTGATCGTGATCGTGATCGTGATCGTGATCGTGACAACAGCGGGTACATCGCAGTCGCCGTTTCCCCCTTGACGTATTTACGATCGATTATGGCTATCGCGACGACGTTTCGTCATCCAATTAGCGGAACCGATAGACCAACGAGTCCGACGAGTCTTTAATGAAGGCTCGCGTCGTGCGTTCGCGTACCAATTAATAAATTAATTCGAAGGGCGACGATGAATCAACGTCCATCGGACGGCGGCTCCTCAGGACACCGCCCGCGATAATTCTAACTCCTCTCTCGATTATGGCGTTGTCCTCTTTCTGTCATCGTTCATTTCGGCCTTGGATAAAATGCTCATGCGAAACTGCACGATGGCCTTCCATTGCATGCATCGATCTTTTAACGCTTTCGCTACGGTGATTTGCTACACCAATACGCTGTCCGTGATCGGGATTCCGCTCCAAAAACCATACAAAAGAAGCTGCCACGTATTGATTAGCTCGCGACACCGCCGGCTATAGCCGGCGTCCGCCTTTGGGACTCGCATCGTCAATACATGCAGCGCTCGAAGCGAAAAGGTTAAAGCAGAGGTCGAATCGTAAATTGATCCTTAGAGATTTTAGAAATTTGATTTTTTTCGGTAGATCATCTATCAAACGAAACTCACCGCGACCGTCCTAAAGTAGCAAAGCCAGCCTCGTTTTTCCCACCATTTCGGATTTTAACCCATTTGCATCATAAGCGCATATATGCGCGCATTTCACTTAGGCGCGTCACTTCGCTTTTTTTCATATTTTACAACATTTTCATTTAAATACAACCAAAATAAATGTTGGCGATAAGAAGAAATTTTCCACTTTTCCATACGATGCAAATGGGTTAAAGGAAAGGAACCAAGGAACTTCAGGAATTTGGTTCGATCTTTGTCTCCAATCGTCTCGACACCACCTCACTCTTTTTCGTAAATTGCACCTTTCACCGAAGAATCCCAAGCGTCCGTTGTTAGTCGAATCGTCGTTCCGTTCACGGAGCAAATCGAGAGTTGATAGATGATATCGCGTTCGAGCGTTGCGGCTTGGTTTCTCGACGCGCCACGATGAAAGAGAGAACGACTTACGACCGGGTAGAGAGGGAAGAGAAACAGATGACCAAACTTTTATACGCGGTAACGAGTTGCACGCTAGCGAAGGTGAAACACAGCCGCGGATTAATTCTCGATGCGAGAGACCTATCTTCGATCCGCGTTTGCCTCGTGTTGGTCGCACGATTGTCAAATTGGCTCCGAACAATATCGAGCTTCGTTCAATTCGTACAAACTTCTTCCCACATTTTCAAGCTAATCGCAATTTAATACCACCAAACGATTTATCATCGAGATAATCCAATTATGCAAGACGTCATCTTTAAATCAACCCAGCAATAAAAATATCCTGACATAAGCAGCTCAATAAATTCTCAAGTCTTTCGGAGACCCGAAAAAACTTCTCTTTTTTCTTTTAAATTACAGCCGTCAGTCGTTTTGAAGGAACGTTGAACTTTAATCAGAGTCATATAAAAAGCGAAACGACCGTGGCATCGGAAAGCTTCGGACAGCAACTCGAATCGTTGATTCATTCCAGGAGTTTCGTGTTTTGGGTCGGTTAAGACTGTCTCGAATCGTCGTTCGAGCAAACGAGGATTCCTTGGTGCCGTGGAAATCCACGAAACGTGGAACCAAACGAAGACAACGACCTGAAGACGCCGGGTCCCTGTCGTAACTCCCGTTTCTTTCTCTCATTTTCTCCTTCTCCTTATTCTTTTAGCTCCTCTCACTCCCATTTTTATTTTTATCCGTCGTCTTCCACCTCCTCCCCCTCTTGCATGGGAAGCAACCGTTAAATGGGACCGTGTGAATCTCCTTTGTTACGCGCACGTGCGTGTCCGCCTTAAGACCCTCGTCGAGACGCGCTTCTTTCTTCTCGCTCTTTTTAATCTCCTTGACTTCTCTTTCACTCCTTTGCTTTTCTTCTTCTTCTTCATCTCCATCTTTCTTTCTTCGACTAGTCGATCAGAATCAGGTTAGATTCTCGGATTTTGATACCCCTGTCGTTTTTCCGCCTTTTTTCTCTTTTCTCACTGCATTTTCTTCCGGCTGTCTTTTTTTTTCTCTTTAGCCTGTCGATCGAACGGATCCTTTTCCTTTCAACGCCGCTCGCTTCTTCCTATATTTTCTCCCCTCCTGGTTTTTCTTTCTTTCGAGTTGCTCGACGTGACAATATCACGTTGAAATTCATTATATCTTCGGCAACGAAGTAGATCAATAATTACACCGCCATTCAATCCTTCCTCTAGATCACGCGTCAAACCGAATAATTCTGTGGAGTTTAGGTAACCCACGTCACGAGATTCAAAGTTATTTTAAGCGAACGAAGAATCGATTTCGCATCGGCGATTTATTTTATCGGAATGTTTTTAAAATAGCTGGAACGAGTATCCGTCTATTTATATCGTCGATGGAGAAATGGGTTGTTCATGAAACAGCTGAAACGACGAATGCAGTAGACGCGTGGACGCGAATGGTCGGAAGTTGTTATCTTCTATGATCTAGTTTTCCGTCCAGTCGAGTTCCGTACAGATTAACCCATCGGCTTGGTATTCGTAGAGTGATCTCCTTTACCCAGGGTAACGATTCATTTCCTCGACAATCTGCTTTCGAAAAAGTATTTTTTACTTGGATGAAGAGATTTGACCACGAATTTTTAATTAATTAGGAGAGTTGAAAGACCAGCATCGCGTGGAACCGGCGAGTCATCAATACATTAACACGTCAAGAGCCCGTTTTGCTTGCCGTTCCGTTTAGGCTAAGTCTCGACCGTCTGGTCACCGCCGACGAACCTGAGAATGAACAGAAGCGTTAGAAATCGCGGTTAATTCGACGAAATATCGACTCGAGGACCAGAGATTTCTATCGAGGGCCTTACTCTTCTCCACTTTGAGAAGAGCCTCATCCTCGCCTTGAGAAAATGCCAGACTTTTCCCAATTGCAATAAATTCTTCTTTGTATCCATATTCTGAGTTCCGAAGTCTCCTGTCTTAATAAATTACATTAACTTTTTTTTAAATATTAAATTCGTTTCCTCAATTGAACAAAAATCGATGTCGCCTAAGCAAAATATTTAGTGTCTCACGGTCGGATAATACGAATCTAAAGTCTGTAGCCGGTCCCCAGGGACACCGGCTTGGCGTTTAACGTGTTAAATAACGGGAATTTGAAGAACGGAAATCTGGCGATGATCGAGAAGGAGCGACGTAGGTGGTGGGTGAAGGAAACAGACGGACGGACGAACACGTTGCGACACCCTCATGGTCTACATTCGTTCCGATAGTTCAAGAGTGCAGACCGTTCGCCCTCCTTCCTCTTATCCTACTCTCCTCTTCCATCCTCCTCCTGCCCCCTCGTTGGCTGCTCTCCAACGTCGTCGTGTCCCTATCTCTAAAACGAGATATAGTTTAGATCGTTACGCGCTGCAGCTTTCACTTTTCTGCCTCTCGAACACCCACTCTCTCGCTGTGCAAGAACGAGTCGAACGAACGGCCTAACCTCGAGAGGAGATCTCTTTGCAACAGACGCCGCGCTTACTTTATCCTAGCTGGATTATCCTTTTCTGGTGCCTCCAGCCTCTTCCACCCTCCTGCCTTCCGTCCAATTCGTCTTCCGTCACGCCTCTAGGTTCGTCAGTTTTCCCTCCCACTTTGGAGCTCGTTTCTTGACTTCTTCCTGTCCTCTGCTTTCTTCGAATTGCTTCTCCCCTCGACAGTTTCTTAAATCTCTTCTCTCTTTGTCCGTCTTCATCTTTCTTCTACTTTCTTCCACAGCACTTTTTTGTATGTCATTGACTCTCTCAAACTGTTGGAAACGGGCTAATAAATAGTAATATCTAAATTATTTTTATAACACTTCTATTAGGTTGAGTCATAAATAACTTCCGCTTTTTAATCAGACATTTATCTTGTTTTCATTAAATAATAAAATTATATTAAATTACTATGTGTTATCTATCTACCTCTAGATCGAAGTTACTTATGGCTCAACCTAATATTGTACATTAGGTCTACCGGAAAGTTCCGTCGCATAATGTCGTCATAAACTTCAACATCGACTCCTTTGACCATTGTATTTCTATGTACGTGCTCGATATATACGAGAAGAGATGGTCAGCAACCATAAAAATTATATTATTCGAT
>JAITYT010000835.1:422320-449558 GCA_025433975.1 Liostenogaster flavolineata
GAAATGTATTGGTTTCTTTTCACTCAAAAACGACAGAACTTTCCGATAGACCTAATATTTCGGAAGTTCGTCTTAGAAATTTTTTTAGAAGCGAAGCGAGTCACAGAAAAGGAAATCTGATCCTCACTCGAATACAAGGAAGGAACAGCTTCAAAAACTGAGCTGGTATTATTTCTTTTCTTACCCTCACTAACATCTGCGTTTCTCAACGCACGATTTGTTTTTGCTTATTGACACTGTATTATTTCGTTTGAAATAATCCAGCACACGAGTCCTCCGTCGGTTAGGTCTTCCGTCCTCTTCGCCTCTCCGCGGCTTATCTCTCGCCTTTGCGGTTCCTTTTCTATCTTGCGGTCCGAGTCGCACGGAATAAGGTTACCACCTCTGCAGGCAAACAGTAGGCTAGGATGCGGCGGGCAAGCAAACGGGCTGAAGCAGGCATTGTCCATCGGCCTCGACCTCCGCCAGCCACGATTCTCTCAGGGTTCTCCTCGTGGAAAGTCTCTTCCAAGTCCAAAAACTTGAGAGAATCCAGTCGTGATGGTCGCGTGAACACCAACGAACTCGCCTTCTTCCTCCCCACGTTTTTCCTTCGATCAACGCCGCAACTTTTTAGTTTCCGGACGATAATCCATCCGACGAGCAAAAATTATCCCGAGTAACTGAAAACACGTGTCTCTAGGTATTGACACGTTGCCTATTGTAATATCAATGGCTAATTTGATAAAGTGACTTCGCGTAATTAAAAACGGTATTACGACTATCCTTAAATAAGTAACGAAAGGCAATTGAAAAATGGCTACCAAATATTATTGAAATGCTTCGAATGACGCGCCAAAATGACGAGAATTCTCCCTTCATCCGTACGGAACGTGTTAAGAGTAGTAGAACCGTCTCGATCGAGAATAAAGTTGCAATTTCGTCTTGGCGTCATCCAATCGATTTCCCTTCTTCGATAGATCGAAGAAAACGTGTTAGAACACGTCTCTCCAGGCTGCCGTGATCGGAAGATTTGAAAAATGCCGTCTAATTGCACTTGTATCGCACACACCTAGGAATAAGTAAAAGATGTCGGAGACCCAATTTTCCGCGTGTCGGAAGAATTTCACACTCGTCCGGTTTAAAAAGCGACGTCGTCGCTTTCACGCTCGCCTTTCTTCGTGAAAAGGATAGCGATGAAAGAGCGCGTTCTTACGCGCAATGGCGGATGCGCCGACGTAATTCAGCAGTGGTGTTCTCGAGGAAGCGGCCTGGGAACGATCTTCTCGCCAATAATACCGCATAGCGATGCTCTGCGCCATCCATTCCGATAGCGTCTACTAGGTATTTATCGCGATGGGAACACGTCCATCCACCGAAAAGGGCGACATTCGGTCCATTTAATGCGATTGACGACGACGTCTGTAAACGGGATTAATTGGATCGCGATATTAAATTCGCTGACTCGAGAGGATTCTCCTGCAACGCGGCTCTCCTGTCCTCGCATCTGCGGAATAATGTTGCACTTGGGGCCGGGCCAAGGCCGCGAACCTCCCGAGAACAAGACAGAGACCAAGAGCGGTCCAAATCGGTCAAAACTATCGAGTTGGCAAAAAAGTAATCTCGGTGTTTTCAGTGCGAAATAAAACTTAATTTTATAATTGATAAGGACGAATTTCAATCAACCGTATATTTTTCATTTTGCTCGATGATCTTTTGCTATCTTTCTGGCAACTTTATGATTTATAATCATAGCACTGACGGAAGTTCCTCAAAACCTGATATTTCTTATCTCCTTCTACTCGTGTGATTTCCTTATTGGTGTCTTTTGCTAGATAGATTCTGTCCGTCGTGCATCGGTGCATCCGTGGAATAATTCGAACACGGAAAAGGACCTTGCGACCGGGGGCGTATAGTTCGTAATCGATGTAATCGCAAAGGTGAAACGAAGATGGGGAAAGGGAGGATCTTCGAAACTGGAATTTGTCGTTGCGTTTACTTAAAGCGTTCGACTTGGAAAGTCCAAGGCGAGAAACGCTACCAATGATAACCGCATTACAACGATGACAGATTCGCGTAAAATCGGATGAAATATCTCCTTTCTTAACCTCGTTAGAGGCGATCTGGAAGAAGGGAGAGGCAAAAGATATCGAACTGGAAATAATCGAAGCGATGCGAAGTGAGCAAATTAAGAAACAATGTTGGGCGATTCGAACGTAGATCAACGATTAGAAGAAAGGAACGTGGAGAATTTGGAAAGATCAATTATTCGAAGGAAGGGACATGAACAATTTCGAACGGAGGTAAGCATGAATTAGCCTTCGAGTTCTCCTCGGAAAGTAAGAAAACAAACAAGCTAGCAAAAGAAAGGAGCTGAAGAAGGATGGAGGAGGTAAGAGGCTCGTGCACTTTTCTGGTTACGGGATGAAACGAGGGTCGAGTGTCGCTTTAACGAGCCGGGAAACGGAAACCAGTCCCGGAACAGATCCGGGAACAGGTTTTCTCGGTGTCTGAGTGTAATCGTCGCTCTGGTTGCTCCCAAACGACCGATTCATTCGCATACCAAAACCTTCTCTCTTCGTCTCTTTTTCCTCCATTTTTTCTCTTTCTCTCTCTCGCGCGGCAAAATCGCATAGTTCCTACGCTAAAAGTGATTTCGTTCTCCCGCTAATATCTATGCGTTATGCCCGAGCGACTAGTCCTTATTTCCTTTCTAAAAGCCACGCTATCTCGATTCGTGCATCGTATAAAGGAAAATTTAATATCGTTTACGTACCATACGTTCATTCCATACCATCGGTATCACCCTTCATAGGAGGAATTTAGAAACGAGACGATTTTTTATAAATCCGACTTCCTTTGGTTCGTGTCCTTACTTGGCTCCCTAATCGGCAGTTTACAAAGCAGAAACGATATTCAAATTCAAATTCGCGAGTAAGAAGTGTTGTAGATATCGTTAAAGGTGTCTCTCTCTAAAGGTGTTAAAGGTTAAAGGGATCGCTATCCCTTTCTATCTCGTCGCTTTTTGAAGTGGGATTCTATCGGACGCGTAGAAAGTCTTGACGAGATCAAGTCGATGAAAAAACTTTCGACGAAGGGTTGGTCGTTCGATAGAGAGAGAAGTTCTTGACGAATCTTTGAAATTGAATCGATCGATGCCAAAGAACATTGGATCGAAGAGGCGATAAATCGTCGATTCCATGTAACGTTATCTCTTGACTCTCCTAATTAATTAAGCGCATAAAAATCCGTGACCAAATCTATTTTTATCTTCGTGAAATCTCTCGATGAAATAAATCGTTGCCCAGGGCCAAGGAGTTCGCTCTATAAATACTAAGCCACTGAGTTAAAGATGCAAATCGGGAGACCTCGCGTCGCGTCTCGTTTAATTAACGACCTCTCCTGGTAAATATGCGTCTACTATAAATGTAAATACGCGTTCATTCGCAATACAATTTGCAAAAGGTACGGGCAAAGAGCGACGTATCGACAAAACGCCATGATTTTATCGTGGAATACGCGGCTTAACGGATCGTCATCCATTTGACCGTCGATCGCAAAAAGCACGAAATTGACTGTAAACGTTTTACGTGGCTGCGCCGATGACTTATGGCCGGGGGCAGCTGTCGGGATTTTAAGAGCAACTAGATGGATGGATGGATGGATGAATGAATGTATGGACGGATGGAATAGGCGATACAGTCGACCAATTTGACGAGCATCGACAAGCGAAGAATCCATGCAGGATTCGCCATTACGTTTGCTCACCCATTCGACTTTAAATTATTCGTCGTTGATGTTTCGAGGGGCTAGAATCTCGTTAAACCACCTCAGTTTGTACCAATTAACTTTTTGCCCAACTTTCTGTAGAGTCGGACCTAGCTATAGTAGATAGCTTCAGTTTACTTCAATCTCGAGAAGGTGTAAGATCGACTTTCTCCTCTTTCCTTCTTTTCCCTGTTCTGATCGTGGGCTGCAATTGCACGAGAATTTGTCATTATAAAGATATCAAAATCGACGACGAATTCGAATCGTCATGTCGAGTATTACCTAAGAATGAAACTAAAAGAAAGGCGGGAGAACGAAACGTCCTTAAACGCTATTATCAAGGGGAACTTTTACCGAGAGCGAAGTGTAGCCATGTGGAAAACGACGTTTTCTCTTCACAACCGCGATAAAGTCGTCCGCATGATTCGTCTTGTCGAGCGACTGAATTTTTAAGTTCCAGTCGCCGCTCGTGGGTGGACTCAAGAAACGAACGAAAGGGAGAAAAGTCACTAGCTCGCGTTCAAGTACGCGATACGCGCGTCCGATGTATGTTATCGCTGCCTCTGCGTCTTTTATTATTCGGGAACAGAGAAAGAAATTCACGATGAGAAAAGGAGAGAGGAAGAAGAAAGGCGGTAGTTTTCATTCGACGGAAAATATTTCCAAAGATGTCAAACGTACCTGCGCGTCTGAACCACGAGATTATTATTATTAAAAAGAAGATTATTCCATTGCGTCTGTTTTTAATCAATTCGTCTCGAAAGATTCGCAACTGCGAACGTGATTAAATGGCGAATTGTATCGAGCGAATTTATCCCCGATCCAACCTCGAATCCAACCCCGAAAACCAAAAAACAAGGTGGAAGAGGAAGAAGGAGGAAAAGGCGCAGAAGGAGAAACCTATTAAAATTCGAGGGAGAAAGAGACAAACGCCGAGAGGAAGCAGAAGGCCGAAGGAGGCTAGCCGTGCGTAAAAAAGGAAGCGAAGAACCAGTCGATCGGGTTTCTTGCCCAATCCGCTTGGACGACGTCCGTCTCCTTCCTCAAAAGGGACATTCCCACGACTTTTAAAGACGAAAGGGAAGAACGATTGTCCGCGATGTCAACGACGAGGACGACGACCACCATGGGAGGCCTGCAACCATCCGACCAAACACGAGCAGGTTCTACGGCAAATCGGTTCTCTTCCGTCCCTTTACTTCATTCCCTCTCCTACTCTCTTGCGTTCGTCAGCCTCCACCTAGCCATCCCCCACCGCTACACTCACCCAAACACGAGGAAGCGATCCCTCGACGACTCCTTTACGATATCGATATTCTTAACTTTTTCCTCGTGGCTCCCTTCGACTTCTCCCGCTTTTCTTTTTAACCTTTTGTACTCCAAGCAATTTGACTATATGCAGATAGTCAACTCTAAGACTATTTTTCTTAGATTTCTGCGTTATGAATGGCCATGAAAAACTCTTTGCAGTTTGTTGTACGTTTTTTTCTAGAATTTTACGTTTTTATTAACCAAATACAAATATTGTGGGCAGTGACACCAAATACCTAGACACTTAGGTGGAGTCTTAGGAGTGCAAAGGGTTAAATATACTTTATTGTCCTCTAGCTATCGATACACTTTTTGTAACGGTTAACGTAATAGCATGCGGATTTCGATGCGTCTGTGAATAATCACTAAAAGGCATCGAGTGGAATCGAGTACAATAGTATGCCTGTGTGGGTGTTGAGAATCGATTCTTAAGTCTATGGGGATATTTTCGCTTCAGTCTTCTAGGCAAACCCGTATAGAAGATGTTTGCAGTATGGTTTACACGGTTTTTAATCTGAGTTTGATGAGCCTTCTCTATTTAACAGTTTCCTTATATCGTCGTTTTTGGCAAACCACGATGCGTTTAAGCAAGTTTTGCATTTTTTGTATGTTGGGTCTTTCAGAATAACAAAAGCCATTAGACCACGGAGGCTTCCAGTTCCCCGAAAAACCGGCAAACCACCTTCTCAGTCGCGGTTTTTCTTAGACGGACAGAGAAAGAAGTTCGATTCCTTTCGCAGGCGTGTTAGATAGCTATCGGTAGTTCGTTACGCGCGCTTGCCTCGAATTTGCATATATTTTAGATTTAGAAATACTAGTTTCCCTTTGCGAAGGATCGAACGTGCGAGTGAGAAAAACGCGTAAAAGTGGAGACGGAGAAGACCACGAACGAACGTCGGATAGGTGAACGGGTAACAAGACAGAGAAATGGAGAAGGTAACATCAGTGGGTTAAGGTCACCAGACCGCATCCGCATGGGCGTCATCTCGATTTCCATAAATATTTATGAAACGCTAGCGTTCAGTGACGGTAATCCTTCGAGAGGATAGCTGTTCCTATCCACTTTGAAAGATATCGTTGAACTGAACAATGCATTGAAACGGAATCTTAGATTCTTCCTTCGTTCCTCCTCTTTGTAATATAATTCTGCAAAGATCCTGGAGGTGTTAATCAAAATTATTTTCGTTGGATGGACGCGCCTGCGAAGTCCAATGCGCCACGCAGTCTCGTGTAATCGATGCAACAGGTGCGAAAAACAAGCCACCAATTCCTTGGTGGTCGAATAATAATTCGACGGTTCTAAATGGTCGAACGTCACTTTTTTGTACAGTGTTAAAAATAGCCTTCCGCTCTCCATAGGCGCGCTTCATCGTAGACAAAAGATTGGTCTGATGATACGCAGGGAAGCGTCGACGTTTCCACGGGTATTACGAAATATTTCGTAGACCGAGCATCAATGTAACGTTCGAGTCTGTTAACATCGTATATACATCTCCACGCAGAGAAGATTCGTTTGAGTACACCCAGACACGTGTCCTTTGTATCGAAGCATTCGTTAGATGATCATCGAATAAAGGATTATCTTTATCAGCTGGTGACGTCGACTTGATATCAATCGATGACACTAAATCTCAGGATTCTGATCGAAATTGGCACGAAAGACGACACGATCAATCGCTGATCGTAGTCGAATAGGTTTGAAAAGCAGACCGCTGTCTCTCTCGTTCTGCCTCTTGGTGGTTATTCGCAATAGGAGCTTTCCTCGTGCGTTTTATCGCGACTCGTTGCGCTCGATTCGCCCGTACGAGACGTCGTCGGTCGGTCCGTGAAAGACGACGATTCCAAGACGGAAGTCGTCGCGTCTTTGAAAGCGGGGCAAACCACCATGGCTTACTGCCATTGCCATTAGCCGCGTCTGGCCCGTGTTCTACGTGAAACCACGTGAAATCTCGCGACGCAATTTGAATAACCACGTTCCTGATAATTATCAGCCAGGAAAAAGAGGACGATGCACCCGGGCGAAGTCGAGCCACGTCGAGCGACACTTTGGAATTTTCCTCGTCGTCGCCTTTGGAAAATCTTTCGCCGAGTGTTCAACGATCGTTTACAGACGTCAAGGTGTCTCATCCTTGCTTGATCGAACTTCGTTTGTCACGTGACGACGATGCGATGTTAAAAAAGAATTTTAAAGCCAACGACTGAAAAGTTCGATCAATATAGCAGACAATTCCCGACTCGTCAGAATTCCTTGGTTAGGACCAACTGGAAAATTCGTTTTTGATCCAGACCACCCGTTCGATTTCCGACGCGTTAAAGAGGTAAAATGGGACGATAACGTAGGATCGAGCAAGCGGCGAACGTTTGAAAGGAATCCATGCAAGCCTACGTTCGTCTCGAATTGAAATCTCCCGAAGCAAAGACAGTATCGTCGAGATTGCAATTTCACGCTGGCTATCCAGCGTATCGCGCACGTAAACGCGGTTGGTAGATAGGAAACGGCTGGTGCGATCGCGGTTACCATTGTGAGAAGGATGCGTTGTGAGAAAGCGATTGCATTCTCGTTCTCTACGTGTGTCCTACGTGTTTAACGTGTTATGTCCTACGCGTTCCTATTGTGGTGCTCTCTGGCGACATTTTCCATGCGTCCGTCGCATTAATTAATAATTCCGCGGCTGCGTTTCAAACTCGATGATGCGTGGTAAACGAACGTGGCCCACTCCTCCCTACCATTATCGATTCTATCGTATTGTACGTCGCGTAACGAGTTCTACGAGTTGACTGTAAATACGTGGACGCTGGAGATGCAGCGCCGTAGAACGAGGTAATTAGTTCGCGTTATGATACCCACAAAACTGCCAAGCCGTGACTAGGAGGTCGAGGGTATGCTTCCAAAGACTCTAAAGAGGGCCATGAGGAAGAACCAATTCGAAATTTCGAAAGGATGGAAGACGAGTGTGTTGTGATTGAAAGTATCAACCGTGGAGGAACCTTTTACGGTTTTGATCGTCCAAGGAATAAAGACCGATGAGTTTGAGTTCTTACGAAACGCGATTACGATCCACCAGGAAAAACCAAACCACATCGATGAAGTTGACACGTTGTAATTGTCGGATAAGTTGGCTAAATCTAGGTACGCTGGATCGAAGGAATTCCTCGACGACTGCGACAAGAATACCGTTCCTTTTCTTTCCATGCGCCCGTTTTAATCTCGATTTTCACGGGATTACAGGCTAATAGGCGGCAGAGACACGAGAGCGAGAGGCACTCGATCGAACGCGCGTCCGTGCGCGTTCTTAATGACTCCTCGTAAAATCGAAGACTTGTTTCTGTGCAAGGCGAATAAATTCGCGCGTCCTTCGAACCTTCTTAGGTCGTGGAAGACTGGCTTTTCGCGTACCGTCGAACCTAACGGCGCATTCGAATTACGATTCCATTATCTTAATGACGCTCGCGAGCGAGACGTCTGTTAAACGCGGAAGAACCAGTTAGCTGGTGAGAAACGAGAAAGGCGTTGAAGAGCGAGGCATGACGGACGGACGCGTCGAAAATTTATTTTTATTCTAGATAATAACGATCGAAGTTGAACGTGGCTATTCAACGACGAGCGTTACGAAAAGAGCGTTATAAAAGACGTTACGTTATGGTGTCGTTACGTGGCGTTGTAATACGAAGCATATATATTGTACCGAAAGAACGCGAATTCGACGCTGTGTTCACGCGACGCGGGAAACGTCAGAGTTGAATCGGCTCGAGGAACGATGAAAAAAGATGTCGACGAGCTGGAAATTATTCTCAAAAAGTTGAAAATCCATCTAAAGACATCTTATTCCCTGTGGAATTAAAAGCAAGACAAAGAACACCCAGGCGAGGGCAACGTCAATGACGAGAGGCCCGAGAAGCGTCTCGAAGGGAATCGAGGTTCGTCGAACAAAGAGATCGGCGGACGGTAGGAACCAATGGCGAGAAAGTTTCCGCTTCCTGTTCCCTCTGAACGCGAAAAATTCGACGGGGAGGCAGTAAATAAGGAAACGGAAGAGGGGCAAAGAACCGCGTGCCTGGTTTACGAGGAGATGTAAAGGCGTAGAGGAGAGTGGGGAAAAGGGACAGGCTCTGGACCTACGATTATTCTCGAGATTACCAAAGCGGAAATAAAGAGAATCGTAGGGGAATTAAGTTCGCAGGACCATTTTCCATTTAGGTCTGGAATAATGGAACTCGGCACTGCGATTGTAGCACAATGTGACGTTTTAATTAGGTGGCGACTGCGTCCCAATCGTTTTCGTCGTAGCTGATGTTGATGTCGTTGATGTCGTTCTAGAAAATCCAGTGAATCCAAAGTAACGAGCGTAATTGATTCTTTTAACCTTTGCTCTTCTCCATTTCCTTGGATGTCCTGGCTGGAAAAAAAAGTATCGAAGGATAAAATTTAGGAAGTCCATCTTTTTCCGTGCATCTGTAGATCAACCTTTTAAGAATAAATTAGCCCAGAATCTGGCTAAAATTCGATTTCATGGAAATTCCTGGTTGAAAAAGAGCAACATCGTCTTAGGTACGACGCGAGCGGCTGCTCGAGACGCGCACAAACGAAGTAGGTAAGAAGTACGTAAGAAACTTGGGTGTACGCGTGGAAAACAGTTCGTCTCGCTCGTCTTAATAAATTCCACGCGCCGACGACTGCATAGGCGCTTTACTACGAAGTAAATAGCGTTACCTTTCGTTCTGGCTGCGTGATTTGCGATATTACCCACAGCCGAACGACTGCAACCCGATTATCCTCACGGCGGCGCCACGATATATGACTTATGGATAACGTTCGAGGCGAGGAAACCTAAAAGCAGATGCGTTCGCAAGACTAACAACTATCGTTACGATAGTTACGAATTTATGGTCCAGTCGCTCTCCAGTCTTTTTGGGGACAGTTTTTTCTCCTTCGTGTCTCCTTGCGGTAATCCGTTGGAATTTGAAATCCGTACATAAACACGTCGTTGGATGTCGATTTTCGACCATGACGAGGCGACCAACAAGGAGAGAACGAATTAATCGCGACATTGACATTGGATCAGTTTGGATTCGTTCGACTCCTCCTCGTAAAACGTCGTTCGTTCCGCAGACTGTGCGAACGCGCGACGAGCCGCGAGGCCTCTGAATGGACAACGAAGGAATCAAGTTTTTGCCACGGGTTTTTGCGACATCGGAGCGTAGCAAGGATCCTCCGTCGTACGCCTCGATATTTCTTCCTCGCGTCACGCCATTCGAGTCTCCGGTACTCGATTTCGTTTCGCCACTTTTCGGGCATCGATACGGAGTCGCTCGGATGAATTTGTTAAGATCGAGTGCGTGATCGAGTCCGAACTATTAGTTTGCGTCTAAAAATTCATCGAACGTCTGTCGATCAGTCGATTAATCTAAGGTTCGTAATTAAGAGTTTTTCGAAGTCGAATTGATTTCATCGCTACGACGGCAATCGCGATTTCGAAACGACGGAATTTTCTCGTTTCGTGCGAATCTTCACGCGATTGTTTAAACGCGTACTTGCGTAATTTCTCAGATAATGAGAAGTCCTCGGGAAAATTCTTTTTAGATTCGCATGAACCAATGAAATAAAATAAGACAAAGAACGATGTGTGCGACGAAATTGGAAGATCTCGATTCAGAAGGTTTGGAATTCGTAAAACTTACAGAGGTCAATATGAATACAAAGGCAAGGAGGTAGTCTTTCACGCTGAAGAGAAGTAATTTCTCAGGCGGTATAAATTCCTCGAATCAATTTTCTTTAAATTCACAATAATCGAAGTGATAAAATAAGACAAAAAACGATGATAACTGTGACTAAATTGGAAGATCTCGAGTCAGAGAATTTGGAATCCGCAAAACTAGCAGAATCCTTGCTGAACACAAAGACTATGTCGTCTTTTAGCTGAAGAGAAGAAAGAGCGGATGGACGAATCTTGATCGAACGAAGCAGTACGAAGACGAAGCTAAGCGAGAATCGAGTTTCGAGTTAGACTACGATGCTCGTTAGCACTTTGGCGAGACACCGTTGCGTGGAATATGGTCGGAAATGGTGGCGTCGACGCGGTCGTGGCCAGGCCAGCGTCCTGGTGTTGGTTGTGACGGTGATAGCAGTGCCACCATTGCCACTATCGTTCGTTATTGCTCGGTTCCATTAACAACCTAGCGTCGGACTGGATGTGTAACACCCACGTGCCGCGTCTATCCAACGCACCCACGACGCGAAACGATGCGTTCAGGGACGCTGCAATTCCTCGTTGAATCGCTCGAGTTACGTAAATTTTGAACGCTCCAGCGACAAGTATTCGTATTTTTGATCTTTTCGTCCAACGAGTCAAACAAGGTCGATCTGGGAAATGTCGCTGTTTCGAGCCAAAATTTCGGGTTAGGATTCCAGGATAAACATAATCATTTGGGCATGAAGTTCTAGCGTAAATTTGGATGCGGAAAACGATAGTTCAAAAGGGTGCGTGGGTTTTTGTTTTTCTGATCATTCGAAACCTGGCGTTCTGTATATCACACGTATCGAACGAAACAGGAGATTTTGCTTTGTTTCACCCTGGATCTTGTAAAACCTACCCTATCTTAACATAGAGATCCTCTATTGGTTGGTAAGAAAGTAATTTCAACTTTCACAGACAAACGACGTTATGTTTTTTTTTAACGACGTTATCAGAAAGATGGGAAAAGATGATCGTACAAAGTGGAAAATATACAATTGATTGAAATTGAACAAATTTTATTTCGTACTTGAAGTACCAAAATTATTTTTTTGGCAACCCAACATCACACTAGATATTACATAGAACACTAAAACTGCGGACGTTTGAAGTCGAAATGGCTCGTTAATGAAAAGAACAGTTCGTTTAAGAAAAAATATTGTATAAACTATATTTCAAGCATTATCACGTTTCAGAATTCAGAAAATGAAATGTCCCGAATATCCTCTTGGCAGACGTACTGTTAATGCGGGAAGCTGAGAAACGTTGATTTTGCAAAAAGTCTCGTTAAACGGACCAAAGTGTTAGGAGATGTTCAAAATGCAAGAGTTGGGAATAATAATCGACAAACGGCTCGAATTGGACAGGTTACGCACGGCTCTCTTGGGATACGGCCCTGATGCTTTCTCCCTCCCTCCCTCTTACCTTTCTCTATCTAACTAGGAAGAAGCGAGAGCGCCATTATGCACCACTCGCATTATCAGTCGTCTTCTCTGCGTTTCGTATTTGCTACGCGGTAACGTGCCTTCTCTTTCTCTTTCTCTCTTTCTCTCTGACATCCGTCGCCGCCTCCACCGTCGCCCACAGAATCTTCCTTTTCCTCCTCTTTCTTTTTACGTTCCTTCTTCCTCGACTTCTTCCCTCCTTCGTCTTTCTTTTATCGCCTGCACTACGCTTCTTGTTCTTCCTCTTCTTCGTCGTCCTTCTGGTCTCTTCCGCTCCTTTATCTCCTTTGTCGTCTCTAAACGTTTCGTCCTCTACCTCGTGTTCGTTTTTCCTTTCCTCCTCGTCGTTTCGATCGATCTTCGATCACGACGTGTCCGCCTCTTGAAAGTGGAACCTGTGTTTCAGCAACGCTATCTTGATTCCTGATTCGATTTGTGGCGTTAAAAGATCGAGAGAGGCTGCTTCTCTCTTCCTACGTTAGACTTTCCTCGAGTTTTTTCGAACCTTCTTTTTTTCCCGTATTTTTTTTCTACGCGCGAAATTCTCTACGAATGTCGAAATATTGAGTGGGCAATCAAGTGATTGCGGATTTTGTCAATAGATGGTCTTAGCACATTCTTTTTGTTTTGTCAACGGGTTCGAAGCAGCTAATCTGTATTGTCTTCTCGTTCTTCGGACTTCTACCTTTAATTTAGTAAAAACAATTGTATCGATTAGTTATTTAGTTTCGTTTTTATCCCAATTTAAAAATGATCTTTCGATTTCAAGAAAAAGATACGAATACTATGATCAAGAAAACGACGAATTACGAAGAACGGACTACGATTGTACGAGACATTATGATTCCAAGATCGCATAATTTTAGGGGAACTCTTCTCTCTCGATTTGTCTCCCGTGCTTAGCAAGAAAAAGGTTTCCCTCCTACGATATCCGCTTCTTTAGTTATTTGTTGGAGCACGTGCAAAAAGACGTCCTTCGAGGCTATTTCGAAGGAGCGAAGGAAACGTCAAAGGGCGCATAAATATGGCGGGGGAGAAACGAGAGAGAGAAAGAGCAAGACGAAGAAACTCGGAGCTTCGAGTCCTCGGAGATCATCTTGAGCTATGTGCCATCTGGTCGCTCTTGGGCCGTGCGTACCTTACATCTGCGTACCATCCGGCTTTTCTGCACCATCGATGCTTCTACCAACGCGCGAATATCTTCGCAGCTCGGTAGACGCGTAAAACGCGGATGATCCGCGCTAACGGGCCTTTCTCTTTCGAAATTTCACGCTCTCGTCCTCGAACGGCAACGTTTCGAAGACGTACTTTTTTTTCGGACCTCCTCGACTTTTCCGCGCCATCGATGCCTTCGATCAACGCGCGAATATTTTTGCACCTCGTTGGACCTTTCTCTTTCGAAATTTCGAGATAAAGCGTTTTTTCTTCACTTGCTAGCTCGACCCTTCTTTCTTTCCTACTCGACGAGTTTTTTTTCGTCGAGTAAGACTCGATTTTCTTACATTCGATAATTCTGTCGCGAGAATAAAATTATCTTCGCGGTAAAAAACGCGAAGACGTCAAGCGCAAAGTTTTGGGCGGTCGAGGCTCTTCGTGGCCTCGGGTAGCACGTGGGTCCAAAGGGGACGTGGGATGTCGTTTCTTCGTACGACGCGTCGTAATTCGCTCGAATTTACATTCTTCCTTCGAACGGACGATATTTGCGTCTCGGACGGAAGAACGTTTTTCCTTCTTTCACGCTCGGTTCCAAGATCTTTTCTTTCTTTGTCGTTCTTCCCCGCTTTTTCTCCGATCACGTGACCTGTGCTTTTAATCGAGGAAAGTCGACGGCCGCGGGTAGCGCGAAGTTTATTGTCGTTAGTGTCTCGATCGAAGACGTCGATATAGCGTCGTGTTTGCACATCGATGCATTGCTGTGATACGTGCGTGATCGTCTTACGGTAGAAAGCACCTCGTTGTGATCAAACGAATGAAAAAGACGTTTCTTCTCTTTTTCCCTGTGTCTCGTCTTTGTCTGTTTCGCGAGACCACGGCGATCACGTGACTCCAAGTTTGAATCGGGAAAGAAACATGGCCGCGAGTCAGTAGTGACATGGCGTTTCTTCTTCGTCAGTTTTTCGGCCGAAGGATGATCGACGATAATAACACAGTCGTGGACTAGTGATCGAACACGAGGGATTTATTTCGAACGGATGACATTAAAATTTCATGTGGAAAGGACATTTTTTTGTTATCTCTTCTTCTCCGGAAAATGGCGGTCGCACGACTTTGACTGGTTGCAGTCTTCATCGAGAGTTGGCAGTCTCGTTCGTGACATTTGACATCTACGACGTCGATGATGCGCTTGACCGACCTGGAAACGAAAACAAACCGGCGAGAGTAGGTTGAGTCGTCGTGATCGAACGAGTGAGCGAATATCACTTCTAATTTTAAAGATAATTTTAAGATTAATCGTATCCTCGTGCTCTCGCGCGATTAATCATGGCGTTTAGAAAGTCCATGATGTACGATCAAGACGTTTTCGAGCGGGTATCTTCGTCTTTTTTACAAAGTAAGCAGCACCGAGCCTCGTTTCATGAGAAGAGTGAAGTTCGTAAATAAAGTGTGCGAAGTTAGACGCTTGGTGACCTCTAATCTCTACGTTTTCTCATTGTTTCGTTAGAAATGATCCTTTTGATGTATTTGATTGGCAAGAAAGTAATTTCGATTTTTACGACATATGACATGTGACCCTGTTTTTTTTTAAATCGATATTAAAACTTAGTGTGTAGTTGCTAGAAAGATGGCTGGAGTTCGTCGAACAAAATGTAAAATATATAGTTGATTAAAATTTATCTTTGTATAAAAAATTAAATTTTATTTCGCACCGAAACAAGTTAAAAATATTTTCTTGCTTGTCTAACATTTCAAAAACTATCTGCGTCGAGAGGAATTTCCATTTTGCGAGTATCGTACGAAGGTATTTGCGTTTCGTTGAGAGAACGCATACGTGTGGGTGTGATTTAGAAGAAAATTCATAACGTGGGTTGAATACGTCATTAAAAGCGTGCAAACGCGTTATATGTATAAATTATTAGTAACTGCAATCGTACAACGAGTTAAGGCGGTGATATATTTCGTATAAAAGTTTTAAACTTTTGAATTTCATTAACGCGTATAAAAGTTCTCTTCTCTTATCCAGATGTCCGGGAAAATGAAACGAAAGGTACACTCGAACGAAGTTTTTCAAAGTTCTCAGGACAGGAATTAAAACTTGATGGAAAATAGTAAATGGGATTATATATTGTATTTTACAATACAAATGTGAGTCGCGGCGCGCATTTATCGATCAAAACTTAAACAGTACGTTCAAACAATAGAATGACATGGAATAGAACTCGATATCGAAGTAAACGTCAGTGCAAACAGATATTTTTAGTTTGAAATATGATCGTTAATCTGTTAACTGATAAGTTTTTTTAAGCACTCTTTCGTATGCTTCGTTAATTACAGAAAAATATAATAATTATAATTATTATTTTTATCTTTTATTATAATTATTTTTTAACAGCATGACATGCGCAACATTATGCAACAAATAAAATTTAGAAAATGACGCATATATGCGACACAAGAAATTATCAAGTTAATGGTAAAATTTGAGGGATATGCAAGGATTAAAAAAATGATGCGAACAAAGCTAGAAAAACGGAACGATATCAAAACGGCCTGAAACGAAGATATAATTTCGTTTTTATCTTTGTCGAATATATGATAAATAAAATAAATGGGAAAATAATCGAGCTCAAAGCCAGGACGCGCGTGCTTGAATTTTTTCAACGGTGTACTGGAGTACATACTTCTCTCGAGTGCAACCGCGCACATGCGTACACGCAATAATGCATATTTATCGAGAGACTGGTAAATGGAGTCTTCCCGCGTGCATCGATTTCTAGGTAGAGGTAGAAAGTTGTTCGCCTATTGTTTCTCGAATCTGGTTTTATGTAAATAGCTGTATTCTCCTACGTACGTACGAGCGATTCCTTTTTTTTTTCTCTGCATTTTCAACGGTCAATGAAGCGACGCAGCCACGATAACGACTACGACGGCAACAATAATAATGGTAATAATAATCCGACGACGTGGACGAAAAAGTTTCTCAATCAAAAGTTCCCGATGATGGGATCGCAAGTGCGTTCTTGATTACAGAGAGCGACGAAGCGTACCGCGAATCACCGACGACGGATTTGTGTCAGTGGGTTACAAGCTTCGCGCACCATCGGTACTTCCTTGATAATCTCACGTGCAACAGGAATATTTCGATTCGAAGTCGTTGTCCATCCTTCGAGCGACGTTCACGTCACGTTACGTCCGCTGAAAGAATCGACGATATTTCGTGGAGAGAAGGCTTTGACCTAAGAGGAGGCCCAAAGAATCTAATTGTACGGTAAGGATGAGCAACTAATAAATTTCTAGGCCAGCTGTTAGATAGGTTAGGTACTCGCCCTATTTCGACTATCGTTATTTCGATCTCGGTCGATGAACGACCAACTGACAATTTTCTAGAGCATATCAGCGGATATCTGCTAAATAGGAACTCGCCCTATTTTCATTCGTTATTTCGATCTCGAGGGAATGACCAATAGATGAATTTCTAGGTCGCATCGCCAGATAGTCGTTAGTTAGGTATTCGCGTTATTTTGATCGTGAGCGAACAATTGACAAATCCGAAGGGTATTATTTCGGCAGGTAAGTGCTAGATAGGTACTCCTGCTAACATATCGGCCAATAAGTTTCCGGTCTACCTTCAAAACCGGTACTAACCTTCAAAAGATAGCTGCAAAAATTTCATGACGATTCGACGTTTGGTTCAAAAGTTACAGTGGTTTTAGCGAAACAAAAGAATTTCGTGTGTTGGTAAAACATTGCTTTTTGATGAGAAAAGACACCGTTGAAACGAATGCTTGGCTTGTTATCCGCACTCTGCACCAGGAAAATCGACCATTATCGACTGGTTTGTTAAATTTAAACGTAGTCATACGAAGACCGGTGGTGCCCAAAAGAGGTGATTGCATCAGAAAACATCAAAAAAGTCCACAAAATTATTTTGGCAAATCGTAAAGCGAAGAAGCAAGAGATAGCTGACTTTAAAGATATCAAAAGAACGTGTAGGCTTTATTTTGCCTTACCGGGCATTATTCTTAGACCGGGAACTTATCAGCCGATGTGATATTTCGACTTTCGTTATTTCAATATCGATGAGGAATCCGACGGAGATAGGAGGAAATGGTAGCGAGACTACCAGGAGTCGCACTATCGGTAGCTACGATGCTAGTGCTAATAATACTTTCTCTCCTCTTCCACCGCCATCGCCATCGCGAACATCGGCACCTCTAACCTCTAACACGGCGCGTGGGGAGCTGCGCCAACAAGGATCCTCGAAACGCAGATGCGCCTCTCGTCGCAAGGTACGATGGAAATGTCGGGTAATATCGGTAAGTGGAGTGTTTTTCAAACACGAGGAGAGAACCGAGCAACGACGGAAAATACAAGCTCTCTTCGACGTCAAGCATCCAAGGGCGGTTCGAAACGTTGAGATTTACGCAATAGACGGAACTCTGAGCGCTCGCGTACCCATGGAAGAGTAGACGAGAGAAGAAAATTTCGCCAAGGAACGAAATCGTTTCGCCAGTCGTCGAAAAGACGAATAAATAGCTAGAATGACGCGAGGAAATCTCGAGAAGGATTTTTCTGTTCCACCATTGTTTCTGCCATTTTTTCCTTTCTCAAAAGTCATACAAAAGGAAGAAAGGGAAAAGTAATTTGTTTCGATGAAATCATCGCACGAAATCATTAAATTATTCTATAAAACCTAATAGTTCTGATAAAAATCGGCTTCCTTACAGACTAAAATTGATCGGGAAAAATAACTTAGTCAAAAGGTTAAACTTAGCAGTGTCCCTTTGTCTTCCCTCGACAGCACGAAGATATTAGAAAGTCTTTTTCCTCTCTGGTAATTTAAATCGACTACGAACTCGATATCGCGTCGACCTTCGTTGCAAACTCCCTCTCGTTCTCGCGTAACCACCGATCGAAGTCAAAGGGACGTACAACCTAGCAAAACGATCGAACATTCCCGGGAATTCGAAACGTTGTCCCGTCGTTGTTTCTTCACCTCGCTCTTGCTCGTCCACCCATCTTTTCATCGATCAGCGTGCCTGCGATTGAAGTCGTTTCGGTTCATCTAAAACGATCCTCGATGAATCCTCCATCGTGTCGAGTTCAAAGCGTCGTTCGATCTTCCAGTGGCATCTGACAAGAAAATGACTTTGCTCGAAGTTCAACGTTGAGAGCCAACTATCATCAGCCCGTGCGAATCCCAATTAGCTCCTTTTTTTTCATGGGAGACTAGAAATTCCAGTCTATCGATGACAAAACCACGACGTTTAGAAGAGGAACTTCAGGCCTAATTTGTTCTCATAAATAATGTTCTCATAAATAAAGTAGAAATTCGCTAGAGAGCCGATCGGCGGCCACGCACGAACGGAGTCGTCGTGGTTTCAGATCACGACGAGGTAAAACCGCTGCTCGATCGTCGAAGTAATCTGTTGGAAGCGTGTCGTATGCTCGATTTCCCTTTCAGATCGGCGATCGTATATCTCCCGTGCTGCTGGTGCGTGATTAGAATCGTAAAATCTCTCATCCTCTCTCTCTTTCTCTCTTTCGCTGCCAAGGCGCGTCACTTGCTCCCGCTTCTGCCATCGTCCTTCCTCCGCGTTTATCCCGCTCTAATCGCAAAGTCGCGATTCCTGACACACGTACCGAGTCACGACGAGTGGTTCGTCGACGAGGGCACGTTGCACAGGAGGAAAGACATCGACGCCTAGCGAATTTTACTCGTGATCTGTCGGTACCGTTGCTCCATTGCAGTCGGTTGCAATTCCCCCACTGCTGTCATTGCCGATTCTCTAGCTCGTGCGCTCGTTTCTCGGCTCTTTCGTTAGGTGAACGTAGATTCTGATATCGACTGTTTGCCCTTTAAATGGGAACGAATGAGACTCGAAGAATCTTTTCATCGAGGTATCTAGTGGCGGACGAAGAACAATTTGTACCGATCACGATGAATTTAGACAAAGTTGTGCCAGAATTAAATCAGATCTGATAGATCTAATTAGAAACAGGATCGTAAGATGATATGTCCTTGAATTATTATCTTTACTTGCATTGGACTTCGATTTTACGATTCATAGATAGAACATCATAGATTTATAGAATAACATTATAGATAGAACGGTATTATTCCTTCACTGATCAGAAAAGATAATCGCTGGCTACTCCGACAGGTGAACCGAGTTGACGAACGATCGTGAGCAGGCCGTTCCAAGGATTTATGGACACATCGAATGGGAATACTCGACTAGAGGCGGAATCGTGGTTTATCGCCGGTTAAATCGTTGGTATTATAAAAGCGAAGGAGGAAGAAAAGGATTTCTCGATCGAGTACAAACGAGTCGCGGAGAAACCGAGCGTCTTAAGAGACGACGAGCGAAACATCGACGACGTCGGCTAGCCGCGAAATCGAATACTTCGCCTTGACGGGGGCTCTTCGTCGTCGTCACAATGGCGAAAGTAAGAGTCGGAAAGAATAAGGAAACAAGACGAGCTGTGTAAGAGAAGGAAGGACATTTCTTCTACTTTTTTTTTCTCATCTTAGCGGACGATTCATACGCTTCGAAATGAAGATCAATCTCTGATAAAAAGGACTCTGATGAATTGGCGGAGAGGGTATTGGACTCTAGTTTTAAAAAGCGCGTTGCAAGATTGAACATCTCGTTATTAATTCCGTGCGTTTAACGGGAGTAGATTATCCCTCCCCATAGAAAGCGATGGAGTAAAAGGAGACACGTAATTCGTTCCGCGAGGCTGCTTTCGATCGAAATTCTCAATGAAAAAGCATTTAGAAATCATCGATCTGCGAATTCTCTTGCGAAACGAATCTTTCGTTCGCGGTTTTTGCTCTTTTCCCGGTGGAAGACGCTTTCTCGCCTACTCGGGAAAAGACTTTTAACGTCGTAAGTTTTTAGTTCGACGATACGCTTTCCCTGTCGCCGTACGTAATTAATCGCGAGATATCGCCGTGCGATCAGAATGAAGAAAGACTTCGCTGGAATCACTTTCGCCCTCGTCTCATTCCAGGTGCGTCGAATCGATCTTGCTTTTCGTACGTTTTGCGAATTACCGTAAATATTACTTTTCGTTGGACTTCTCTATGATCCACATCGAATCGATGCATCGACTTGCGTCGTTTTCAACCCAAGTAACCGCCCAAAATACTCCTAGTTGTTACAAGAGTAAGAGTCACATCTAGCGGAAGATAAAAAGAATACCCCACGGTCGATCCGAGATTGAGCTTCGATTTTAGAGCCTCTGTTAAACGTGCCGATCGAAAACGGTACTCTTTCGCCATCTACTGAAGATTCCAAACTAGATCGCCTGGCGAAGAGGAGCCGGAAAAGTCTCGGCGAAAAAGGAAAACGTCCTACGTAAGAATGTGGAAGACGAGACGAAAGAACGATAACGGATGCATCGGGACTAGCCACTAGGATTACCTGGAAATCGAGGTGAGAGGGAACAAGGGGAACAGAGACGGAAAAACGCGCAACGAGTAGGGGAGAGGAAGCATCCAGTGCACGCGTTCGATCACGACTCGGGGTAAGATCGGAGAAAAAGGAAGGGCGAAGGAAGCGATGACCGATAAAAATAGCGAACATCTTCTCGCGTCCAAGGAATCCCGCTCGACAAGGTCGAGAAACGGCCTAGCCGCCGGCTGTGCCACTCTTTCGCCCCGTGTTAACAGTGAGTCTCGTGCTTCCTCCCTGTCCCTTCGTTGCCTCCTCCTCGCATAAATGCGCGTTTATTTGCACGAGAAACGCCAACGACGAACAGGACAACGACAACGGGGACAACGAACGCGACCTAACTCCTCGCACGAGCGCCACGCGATCGTTCTTCTTCCCAGAGTTCCAGGACAATGTCTGCGAGGACATGTCCTCGCGATATTGGACATCGCTCTGTCCTTATTTCTGGTACTCTACTTGGCTTGAAAGAGGATGGTGACTGTTTGAGATCGTTCGGGGTTCTTAACAGAGACTGCACTCCAATTTCTCAACTTCGATTCGCAATGAAATCGGTTCTATAAATTGTAGACCATTTGCAGCCTCGAGGATCGCCTAGTTTTGTTTCTTCCTTCTTCCGCGACTTCTCCATCTGATGTTACAAATTGAACCCACCAAAGCGGGAAAAACGAACGAGAACCTAGATCGTCCTCGTTTCGATCCTTGGTTCGACTCGTAGTAAATAAAAGGAATCGCTGTTGAAAGTGTCCCTTTCGTTATTCGCGATGCGGGCTCTCTTTCGAGCGTTCGTGACGCGTACCAACGATCTTGCGTAATGTTGCATGGAGGAGCAGTAGCAGCAGCTTAGCGTCGTCTAATAGTCGAGCATTCTGCGACCGGGTGGCAAACATGATTCCGCCTGTGGCAAGAGCCGCGCCGAAGTGCCGCAAATATTGCCGCGAGTCGCGTCTGTACTTCGATACGATAATATTGGCAGCGTCTTTAAGGAACTTCTTTTCTAGTCGAGTCTAAAAGAGCGCAGAGTCTACGAGTCTTAGGAGTTTTACCCTACCACGCTGTATACTCAAAAGCTCTTCGGTGAAACGTCCGAACATATTGGAAGGTGAAATTGAACGAAAACTCATTGCTTATTGGGGGAAGGAGAATTTCTAATTTTAGCTCGTCCAAGACAAATTACCCTGTCGGATACGTGCACAAATTGATCTTTAAGAGGATCTCGAGGATCCAGCTTACGTCATCGCCTGGTAGAGTCTCGACATTTTTGAAACGACACGCGCGTGGGCGACCGACGAAAACGATGATAGACTCGATGTGAATTTCAGACCGATTCGACACCGCTCCTAAATCGTTCGATTGCTTCTTCCTTGTCTATCGATGCCTCTTCGATTGTTCGGCGTTCGATTGTCTTCAATCGAAAGTTCGTATCGAAAAGTAATAACCAATTGATTGCGTTCGTGAACTTTCCTACTCGACTTTTCGATTAAATCTTAAATTCTCTTCGTGAAATTCTTCGAGAGTAAGGATATTTTTACCGAAGATCTATAGCAACCCCTACGAGCACGAAGCGACATTTATTATTGGAACTAGGATCGTTTCCACTTATCCCGTGTACCTTTCTAAAACTGGAACAGCTGCCGATGTGAGGCACTTATCTGCACGAGTTACGCATTGCATCGACTCTATGATGCGCGTGAACCGTACGACGAGAGTACACGTATATATAGACGAACGTATAATAGGCCAGATGCAACTCTTGGATATACGCGCATCGATGGAATACATTGAGTGAACTTTAGACCACCGATGTTAATTTCCATAGCACGAAGCTCCTTTTCATTGTTCAGGTGCGCTGACTCCTTACGATTTTAAACGCATCCACGATTACGTTGGCTTTCTTACGTAAATCTGACACAATCGTGGTGCCGATGACGGTGGTGGCGGTAACCACGTAAAGGTGCAGCGGAACAAGAAGAAATACGCGACGGGGCGCCCTTTTGTGCTGCTAACGTTACGATTTCGATCGAAAGGAAGAAATAGGAAGAAAGAAAATCCTTCGATGTTCCCGTGATTATTTCGATGATACGAGTCTAGGTTATTGTTCCCAAATGTTATCATTGTCCCAAATTTATCTCAAATTTATCAATGTCCCTAAAGAAACTGTTTCTCTCTTTTATTAGTTTGCCCAATAAGTACACGTAATTATCATTAGATCTACCGGAAAGTTCCGTTACATAATGTCATCACAAACTTCAACATTGACTCCTTCGACCATTACATTTCTATGTATGTGCTCGATATGTACGAGAAGAGACGGTCAGCAACCATACAAATTATATCATTCGGTAAATATTAATCGATCTATCGAAAACGTATTGGTTTCTTTTCACTCAAAAACGTCAGAACTTTCCGGTAGACCTAATACCAACTAAAGGATACAAAAAATAATAATTTAAATGTCAAGCCAATTTTTTAAGGTGAAATTTTTCGTTAAATATTATAATCGATAGAAGACAACACGAAAGCGATCGATTGAGGAGGAAAAAATGCTTAACGCTTCTTCCATATTTTTTTTTAATCGATGGATAAAACGTTAGTGCTCTTATTACGGGAAAACGTAACTGTCTCCTTGACACTACAGTTAATATCACGTCGTATGGACGTTTCGAAGGATGGCGGAGGGAGACGGACATCGTCGTTAGGTTGATCATCGAACGGTACGCCGCAGGACAGTAGTAATTATCGCGTTCCGATATTCGCATTTGCGATATACCGAGTTGTTTGTCATCTACATACCGGAGAATTTCCCTCGTCCTCGGTCAACTCTACTCGAATTGGTCCTTTAATCGAGACACGCGTACCACGGAGAAGACAAATTACTGGTACGTGCTGCTCGAGCGCTCACGGACCGTTTTCCTTTTTGCCGTTTCTCTCTGCCATATTTTAATCTCGTTTCCTACCAGACGTATTGGTTACTTAAGATTTTTAAAATATCACGGGATTCGTTTTTACATCGAATAAAGCTCGAGCTTTCATCGCCATCGCCATGGACTGTTATCCTTTTTACCATTTTTTGCCCAAAAGGTTCTCTCGCCACGTTTTAATCTCGTTTCCTGGTGAACGAATTGATTACGTAGGATTTTAAAAATATTAGAGGGTGTTTTTATGTCGTATAAAGTTCGAGCTTACATCGTCGTTAACATGGATCGCGTTTTTCTTTCCGCCATCTTTTTTTTCAAAAAGATTTTTCCGCCAAGTTTTAATCTCGTTTCCTGTCGAACCAAGCGGTTTAATTAAGAATTCGAAGACACGAAATTGCTTTGTTTTTAATCGTAACAAATCTCCTTCGAAGTTCGACCATAAAAGCAACGTTTCATCCGGTGCTCCTGTTCGCCCTCTTCGAAACCGTGGAGACGCGAGTTTCCTTTGATCGATCGGCAACGAGGACGTGCCCTTTCCCGTTTTAAAACGTCGTTCGACGCACCTGACGAGCAATCCTCTTAAAGGACGCGAAGTTTTCCTTCGAAGAAAGACGGCGCTCTGCCACGGAGCACCCGACAAGATAAATTCGCATCGCGGTCTTTCGACCGAGATAAATTACGAAGGTTTACGCGAAAGGATAATTTCTCGACGAGGCGTTATCGCATCTACGTACGCCTTCTTAACTCCTTCGACTCGCTTAAAAGCACTCGACCCATCGACCATGACGACGACAACGATGTAGCCTCGATGCACTCTTGTCACCGGATTAAAAATATCCGATCGTAGTGAATAGTTTCATCAAGGTGATGTCGCGTTGCTTCGAACAATCCGAACGTTTAAAGTCGAATGTTTGTTCGCTTGGCAATAATTCGTCGATAAAGAAATAACCCTTGATCGAACGTCGATTGAATATTAAACGCCTAAGAAATCTTGCGCAAATCGTGTCACTCGCTGCTCAAGACGTAACCTTTCTTTTTCTTCCTTTCCAAGGCGACCTGATGCAATTGCATTTTTCCTTATTATTATTTTTTTTTAATATATAAATAGACTAGGGAGGAATCGACAGACCGTCGGACTTGTTATCGCGTAAAAAAGTAAGTTGCGTCACGCTTGGAAGGCATTGGAGGTCGTTGCGATCCTTCGAAGTGAAAAATGGAGTTCCTTCCTGTTGATCGTCAGAATCGGAAAGAGTTTGGTACGAGTCTCAGAGTTGTCCATTCCATTCGATGACAAGTTAACAGTAACAAGCGACACCTCTTTCGCTCGCAAGATCTTGCAATTTTAACGAACTCGTTTTTAACAGAGCCTGTCTGTTGGTGGTATAAATTCGATGAGCACGAAAACTCGAACCTCTCCAGTTTCCTCCTCACCCGTATTTCTTTCTGTCACTACCATGACGTCCTACTGACCGTCTAACCTTCCGCAATATTTTACCTCACGCATTCCACCTTCCAATGGACTGACGTTTCCAAGATCACGATAAACTACGGTTTCTTCCTTCATACGCATTTCAAACGAGTTTGGAGAACGCCAACGGTGCTCTAATCGTTTCGGTGTCAGGAATCTTCAAAAGAATCTTTTAAAAAAACCAAGCTGCGCGATCGCAATTTGATCCTCTGACACCAACGATTGTGGATCGGCAAATTTGTAAAATTTTAGCCTATTCGAATTTGTATTAAAAATAATCTTTCACATTATTTCGTACGCACCCGTTAAATAAACGAACAATTTTACTTTAAATAATATAATATAAAAAAAATGCTACAAACATTGTATAACGATTATTAGACCGCTCGTTTAACGTTTGATTTAAAACTAGTACAAAAGAGTCCATTTTGCTCAAAACTTATGATTAGAATGATCTCACTAATAAGATGCCTTTGACAAGTACAAGACCTTCTCCCAAACATTCGCATAAATCCTGAGTTAGAGGCACACGTGCGCAACCCATGCATCTAATACCTAAGACTCCAAATGGCGATACTCAAGCTGCAACTACATTATTGATATGTCAAACGTAATTATTTTGTCCGTTGAAAATGTCACGAATATCATATCCTGTTACAGTCGAACACTTTTCGTATAATAAAAATAGACTTGAAACAACTGCGACTGCGTTCGAAACCCAACGCAGTCGTACTCGATGCAGGACCGCGATTGATTAACCTGGAAGAAAGACACAGGAGCAAAAATTTGAAAAATCGATCTTTAAAACAATCAGTAATAATTTAATAATAATAATTTGAAATAATCTTTGAAATTCCAGTCGCGTTTCCGATGATTCCTTGAAAGTCCACGATTGATCGTAGAGGAGTCAGAACGACACGCAGGAGCGAAGCGTGTCCGTTTACGAGATCCTGTTACGCGCCTTCGAACACTCGACGCGACCGGAACGCGCGCTCGTTTCTATTTAAAACAATGGACGTACGACTCTCGATCGCACACGAGTCTGCGTTCCTCAGCAGCCTTTCGACGTCTCGTTTCCCTCAAAGGGACACGGTCGAAGTTTTCTTTGTTTTTCCATTGCGTGAACTTCATTTTCGCTCGGTCGGACAGACTCGGTTCGATTCGATCGTGAGTTTTCTTAGAGCCTTGGGTGAAATCGTTCGCGCAGAACCACTTAGAAAAGTTTATTTGTACGATGGAAACGACTCGACTGAGTTTACCTTCTTCGAATCGATCGGAATTGAGCGCAGTCTGCCTTGCATCGAATGGTTTTTAGCTTCATGCGAGTTTATTGTGAAACAGTCTTTCTCTTAGTTTCAGCCCAAAAGAAGGAAACGAACGAATTATTTTACGAAAATTTCGGATCATGAGATGATGAAGAATTTGACAAATTCGTTTATAACTGGATCCTGAGAAATGCAAGTTTTCGATAGTATGGTCTGATAGCAAGTTAGGAAAGTTACCTTTGAATTAAAAGTTTCTTTGTTAAACGGATTCTACGTACGTGCAATCTTGGTACGAAATTTCTAGAATCTTTTAACTGACACGCACGGCGGACGTGGTAAAAGAACGGACGTGCAAGGAAACGCGCGTACGCGTTATTGTTCTCTGCTAATTCTAGGTTAACATATTTTTCAGCGTGTTGTTAAATTGCAGCATCGCCAGTAGGCATTTTTTCAGATTTTATAATTTTAAACTTTATCTTTCGAGCGATTTTATGATAAAATCATAGAACAGATGCTCAACCTGACGATATTTTGAATAATTTATCTAATTACATTCACTGTGATAGAGAATTGTTAAAATCGTTCCAAGCTAAAACGGTTCAACACGTTCGGCGCCAAGAGCGATTCGGTTGAGTTTCTCGCGAGCCCAAATATTACTGTCGGCGCACCAGAACGGAAACGAAGAGGTAAGCGGGAATACCAACAATGTAACTCGAGTAGGTCCGTGCGTTGTCGAT
>JAITYT010000835.1:453626-466098 GCA_025433975.1 Liostenogaster flavolineata
CGAGCGTGATTTCCACACGGTCCTTCGATTTTAACGTGAAATTTAACGTTTCGCGTGTTTTACAGCGCTGCGAACACTTGTTGGATTTACGTGTTCGTCAATTTATGCGATTATAAAGGACGAAATCGCACGCGCGGCTCTCATTACTCCTGCACGTCGAATATCATTTGTTTTACCTTAATGCGCATTCGTCGTTTCTCTTCGCTACGATTTAATCGATAATGACTATGAGAACAAATCCGTCTCTTCGATTGTAAAATATACCGACCGATTTTCTCGATAATCGTAAAACATTCAACGCTTTCAATACCGAATCTGTCAAATCGACCACGACGTTGAAATTCATTTTCTCGCGTCATTTTAATGAACACGACAATCGATTCAATCGGTTTTCTCGATAAAACAGTCAAATAATTAACGCATCGACCAACGAATCGATCGTGCGTAATTGGCCCAAGGTACTAAAAACCGAATGCATATTTTGATACGAGTTATTATTGAGCGGTCGAAAAAGTATCGAGCCCTTTTCTCGTTAGATTTTGGTTTTAAAAGGCTCGGCACTTCTTCGACCTTCTTTTTGCCTGATTAGAAAATAAAGCTTAAGCTGTTACGTTTTTAAACGAACAATTTTATCGCGAACGACACGTTTTTCTTATGATCGTCAAGCACGAATTTTTGCAATCGTCCGATATATATTTCTTTTTCAATTATATATTTTATAGTATCTCTAATTATTACGTACAATTACATTCTTTTTTCACAATAGTGAAAGAAAACTTCTTTTACCGAGCTCTCTTCACTTTGCATCGTTGCATCGTATAAAACGTGGACGATTTTACCAGACATCGCGGTTATGGGCGTACCGAGTGAATTTTTTTGCAAATACCCCGTCATCAAGCTCGCGTCGCGCCAGTATTTTCCACCGGTTTTCCAAGAGCATTCGAGAACGCGTCGAGAGAGCAAACAATCAGCGCGTTATCCACCTCCGTCTCCTCGATCGCGTCTTCGTTCGCGTTTTATCCTTTATTTTCTTCTTGCATTTATTTACAGCGAGACCTACTTCCAGAGAAACGGAGAAATATTGTCGCGAGCACTTAGTAGGAGGGCGGAGAGGGATTCTTAATTCCAGGCACGATTGCGGTAGTGACTTGGTTCCGCGAGCGTCGTGACCGTAGATCGGCGCTACATACAGCCAAGACCAAACATTTCTTTGCATCCTGTACGTATATGCACAAGGCGGATTTTACGTGGGTTTCACGTTCGCGCGTTTTCAGCATACAGGCAAATTTCGAACGGTGTCTTTCCCCTTTTTCGAGGGAAAAAGGAGGACGCGACGTTGCGACGAGGGGAATCGAGGGGGTGCTGAAAATTATTCCGATAAGAAAGGTAAGATTTCAAACGCGTGTTTTGCCGTTACGTCGAATCATCCATGAAGGATGCGACGTAATGTCAAGGGGATGTCGAGGATCTTTCCGTTAAGAAAGATCCAAGATTTCAAACGCGCGCCTCTTACCATTCCGTTGAAACGTCTAAAGTCTAAAAATAAGGAATAAGAATAAATAGATGTCGGTGTATCGATTCTGACGGTGCAGGTCGTTCTACGAGACGTTTTCATCGGATCGATTTCAATCTCGAAATATCACTTCAAATTGAAAAATAAAATAAAATTAATAAGTTTGAAGTCTCTAAGACTCCGAGGTAAATCTCGGAATATCGTGATATTCGATCTGGAATCTTTTTATAAATGTAATATAAATGAATTTATAAAATCTAAACGAATTGTCAGACACGAGGAGCCACACCTTGGCACGATAATCTTCGTATTCGGCAGTATAAATTTCAAAACGTTATTAACGAGCTTGATTCTGAATCGAATCGAAGCTGCTACATTTACGAACTTGAAACTGCACGTGATACATTTCGAGATGTACGAGAGAATCGATATCGGTACGACGAACAGTCCCTCGTAGACGCGGCATTGGAAAAAGAGAAGTATTTTGGGCCACATTATTGGTACATTCAATCCGAACGGTACGAGGTAATTAAAATGAACGTAATATTTACCTTGATAATATTTGTCCTAGTACGAGGACGTTGGAAGCGCATTCGCCAGAGAAGAACAAATATTTTCCATGCAAGCTACGCACTCTCGCGTTTTATCGAGCTGCATCGCGATTGGATCGACTTGCTCTTCGATTATCGTTAATATTTGGTTGGCAAAAAAATAATTTCAGTTTTTAAGTTTGAAATAAAACTCAATCTTTTTATACAATACAAAGAACGAACTTCGATTATCATATATTTTCTATTTTGTTCGATGACCCTTTGTCATCTTTCTGTCAAATTCACGATTCATACTCGCGACATTGACGAAAGTCGTTCGAAAAAAAACAATAACGCCGTCTGTGTTTAAAAAGCGAAGTTGTTTCCTTGTCAAGGTAATAATGCGGACTCTTTGGATCGATAACGATTTCGTCTTTCGCCTTTTATCTTCTCCAAAGATTCGAAGGTCGCTCGAATCGTCCGATTATTTTTCGAACGTTTTCGAAAAGATTTGGTCGTTCCTTTGTTCCTTTGTGACGTGTCGAGCCGAACGACGACGATGACGGCATCGATTTTTCGATCGCGCGTTATCGATCGGCCATCGATCCAAAGATTAATGGACCATTATGCTCGGCCGCTATCGAGAACCGCGGATTCCATTAACCACGACAGGATCATTAACCTTCCCATCGTAGTCGCGCTGGTTATCTCTTCATCCTTTCCGATCTTTTCAAGCGTTATCCTTAAGTTCGTTGTGCCAAGAAACGAACGAAACG
Source organism: Liostenogaster flavolineata (assembly GCA_025433975.1). Taxonomy (NCBI): domain Eukaryota; kingdom Metazoa; phylum Arthropoda; class Insecta; order Hymenoptera; family Vespidae; genus Liostenogaster; species Liostenogaster flavolineata. The sequence goes on from JAITYT010000835.1 coordinate 456,446, forward strand.
GAGAATAATTAGACCGGTGACGAATAATGGGTAGTCGAAAAAGTATCGAGCCCTTTTCTCGTTAGATTTTAACTTGAAAAGGCTCGATACTTTTTCGATCACGTATGTAGAGGCGTTGACTGTCGGGTCACCCGTATTCGGGAGACATGTAACAGTTTGAAAAATGTTCGTTACCTATCCTTAGAGTTATGGTTTCGTTTTCTGAGATTTCGATATTTTCGCAGTTAAAGTGTCGATAAAATAGCATGACGGTTTTTAAAAATCGAAGATTTATCAAGTTTATCTTGAAATAAGTTTGGGTCGTTGGTATTTGCAACGTAATCGTTTACAGTTGTACTTCGTGGAGAGGAACGCATGTTTCTTTTCTCCCTTTTTTTTTAAGGTCTCTTAAATCAACGTCATGTATCAACGTTGCACAAATTACATGCGGAATAATTTCAATCGATCATCGATGTAAAGATCGTAATGGCGTCATGCTGGCGACCTTGAACACGAACCACGGTACCATTAACTGTGACAGCGTCATTTACCTTTGCATCGTTTCGTTGTCGACATTATTACGCTCGTTATCTTCATTTGTCATGATTCATGCGAACTTCGTCTCTCTTCAAACGCGACATTACGAAAATCGCGTAAAAAGAAAGAAGATAGGAACTCGAACGAGAAGTGACATCGAATTGGAAAAATTGCACCGCAGGTTGATCTCCGCTTTCTTATTTGCTTATTTCTTCTCGACAGAACGGTCGAAAGAGACCGCGAGTTTAGCTCGTGACGTTTGTAAATCGCGAGTCTACTTCCGATTTAAATAATTAGAGTCGAGGAGCGTCGAGAGAGCATTCCCAAGCGAAGAGGGTTGCATTCTTATAAACTTTTCAAAGTACAGATTCAAGATGACGCAACGTTTTGTTATCCAGGAAGAAGCGCGCTTTCTAAAGGTTCCATTATCCCCCCCTCGTCTTCTCCACCATCGACGTTCATTCCTTGCTTACAGTTTCGCTCGTGATATTTCAAGCGAACGAACTATTTAGTCTCCTCGATGACGCGTACTTTCAGTGTGCATCGAACAGGATGCGAGCGAACAGAGAAGAGAGCACTCGCAACCTCGCTAACGATCACGCTTCAACTTTCGCGATTAACTGCTGAAGTACAAATTGACTTACGAATTTCGACGAACGAATCTTCGTTTTTTTCGATCTTTTCGTAACTAGTTATCTCGTTCGATGGATCGACGAAGGCCAAGCGGCATATTGATTTTCAAAGAGTCAAAAAAAGCACGACTCGCATTTTCGAAAAAATTCAATTTTCTCTTTATTAACTTCCGCGTTTGTATCTTGTTGATCTTTCGACGTATCATTGTACCGACACGGCCATCCCACGTATTTTCACGACACCTCTTCGTTTGGTCCAATAGGACAAGAGGCGTCGAAACGATGATTGGCATCTAACCTTTGGAATTTACATTTGCCTGAGACCGTTGGAACACTGATGTTATTCATCGATAACTTTGCCAATTAAATCAGCCTATTCATTGTTCAATAGATAGTTTAAGAATGCTACTAATACCCATTACAGTGATTCATCGTCTGTGCTACGGTTCATCGACTCTTAGGTTCGTCGAAGATCGTATCGCGAAAGTGATTCACGTCGTCTTAAAAGTACTGTTATGCACAATCAATAAGTACGATTCTTTCGATGTCTTCCAAACCATTAGGACTACCGGAAACCATTTTGTAAGGGCGCAACTTCGGTCAGGAATGTTCGGTAAAGAAATATTGCTAATTAATTCATAATCGATCGATCTAACATCTCCTCGATCCTTGGTGCGAAATCCCAATCGTTTCGTTCTTAAATCTTTAAAAACTCGTGAATCTAAATCAGCTCTAGCCCATTAATAGGACTGATTTATCCCTAGGCTTATAGTCGAGATATTGTTCTTTGAAGAGAGCCAAGTATTCGAAGCTCGTGAAACTTAACTTCACACGCTCGGAATCGCGAGCGTCTCCGATATAGTCGAGAAATTGCGAGTTCCAACAACGTCGAGGATCCCCACCGCGTGTATATATAACTGCAGTCGCTATGATCGAGGTCTTTTAGCGATCGTCGATCGGTTCTCTCTTAATGAGGCGTCTCGCCCAACGACCGGTAATGTCGGTACGCGGCACGCATTTAAGGAGAATAATGCGCCGAGGCCGCAGGATTCTAGAGAAGAGACGACGCCAGTGGCGGAAGGTCGAGTGGGAGACGCGGACGAGGGCGTGAGACTCTACAAATCGCACGGAGTAGCCGACCGCCATTAGACTTCCTTCGATAGAACGAGTAATCTTGTCGATTTTCCATCGACGTTCGTAATGGGGGGGCAGCACGAGTTCGGTAGTCGATCTTAAGAAAGGGTTTGATTCGATGGTCCGATTTGTTCAACCGAATGAAAAGGTAGGGTTAGCGAAGGAGACGAGGGGATGAAACCCGTCGTTACAAATCGCACGGGCTAGTTTCCTGCCACCGAATATTAATAGATCGAGGAATTTCGTCGATGGAAAATCAACATTCATGATGGGGATAGTGCAAGTTTGGTAGTTTATACTAAGGAAGACTCAATGTTTGGTTCGATGGTCCGACTTGTTCAACCGAACAAAGAAGTAGGTTTAGCTATTCGTCAGCTCGTTTAGCAGATTCGTCAAAGTTTGGCCGACTTGGGCGAAGTGTGCTATCTTGGTTTAGATATTCAGTCGAATATGAAGTGATTCATTTGGGTCAAACGGTAGAAGTAGGATAAATAGAATTGCACGAAACTCGACCGGAATTTTAACTCTCTCGCTGCATCTGTAGCGAGTATCGATTGCTTTTAGATCGAGTATAGGCAAAATGTTGCTTTTTAGCAAGAACTGAATTAGCGAAATTAACATTGGTAAATTGGATTTGTATCGCATTCGCGTTGAACAAGTCCATATTTCGTTATCGATTCTTGGTAAACTCAATGGCCTTCCAAATTACTTAAAAGCTTATAAAGGATCAAAATTGTCGTCGATATTGTTTCGAAACAGGAAAGTTTGTTCGGTAACAGCGCGTTCATCTGTCCTATCGCGAATATAAAATACAACATGTAGCGACATCGAGAAGAACATCTTAAATGTGTCTCGGTATCGTGCAAAGAAGGAACCGGTAATGTACGTTGCTTTTCGTGTTCTTTTGTACAAGGACCCTCGTGAGTTATCTGGCGATGAGTCAGGTGAAGGCGACAACACCGTCCAAGACGCTCTTAAATTTGCGTACGCCCATGCGTGAAATTCGTCATCGAGTAACGCCAAAGCCGACGCTGTCTGCAGCAGCAAGTTCGAGGACAAGTACAATGAAAAACGAGGCAAACTTTTATCACCTTGGTACGAAGTGTCACGCGTCGAAATTGGTATAAATAAGCAACGCAACGAATGTAACGATGTAAATAATATGAAAGACATATTTCGAAGGAAATTGATCGCACCTGCCATTCATCCGTCACCAATCGACGGATTCAAATCAATCATCGACCCTCTCGTCTTTTACACGACCTTTGGAACGACCTGAACCATGGAAATGACTTACAACAAACCTACGACCTGAACCACAACAAAGGTTTACTTCACGAGTTTTAAACATAACGATCGATTCCTGTTCGTCTATGTTAAAGGAAAAAGTTCCTTAAAGGAAAGTTCCTTCGTTAATCGCGATTTTTACTTCACTTCGACAACACTCGAGGAATCCACGATGGTGCATCTCTGGGTGTTTTCATCCAAGGATCCCCAGGATGAGTCAGGCGAACGTCGTCCAGACCGACTGGAAGTTTAATGCGTGCCACGAAACGCGTCCGCGTCGAATCGCGTCGGCTGATGCAAAGTGCCTCGGCGAAGGATAAAAGAAAGCCGAGAGAGAGGGAGAGCGAGGAAGGTTAAAAAAGGATGAGCATGTAAGGGTGAAGAAGAAGAAGAAGAAGAAGGAGAAGGAGGAGAAGGAGGAGAAGGAGGAGGAGGAGGAGGAGGAGGAGGAAAATAAACGCAGAAGAAAGAGGACTAACGAGAGGAGGAAGCTGGTTATAGTCGCTTTTGCGTCTTTCTTTAACGAACCTCGTGGCCCTTAGATTTCTCCATATTTTTCTACTGCGCTTATCTGCCTTATCTTTGCGTTTAACGCAACTTCTTCGTCCTCCATCGTACCCTAAAAAAGAAAGTCTACCTGGCAACGAATCGTTGAACTCCAAAATTCCTTTTTGGTCTCTGCTCGAGTTCACGACTCTTGGTCACGCAGACGAATCTTTTCTCGTATGGAAGGTTGTTGTAAAGACATCACTGTCTCCGTTGCGCTCACTTTCGCGAAACGCATCGCAGGAAAAGACGAGAATGCGATTACCGTTAAGAAAGCTAGTTAAAGTCGATTTAATAGGAAATACGAGAATCGTGCCAATTACGTTCCCTTTGATTTGTGTCTGTTAGATATCATCGTACGGTCGTACGGTAAGGTAGATAGAGAGATAATTTAATTTAATTCCTTTTATAACTTTCCCTCTTATTATTTACTTCGTTTTGTTTCGACCAAACTTTCTTGATATTCTTACGAAGAAAATCGAATAAACTGTCGCGAGTATTGGAGTATTTCTCTCCATAGAAACGATGTTATTCTCTCTCTCTCTCTCTCTCTAGAGTCGCGTTCTGTCTCGCAGTCGCTTTTTAGCCACGCAATCAGAAGTCAACAATTTTAAAATTCACTAGAGCGAAAAGTCGTGATCCCTTGGTACACACGAGCTGAATTTACTCACGCGAACGAATGAAGTAAAAAATGCGATAACGTTGTTGGAGCCGTCGCGCCCTCTTTGCCCTCTGAGGTGGTAAACGTCGTCGTGGAGCTGGAAGATAACGGTAATGAAACGTAAAGAAAACGGGTAAAGGATTGAAAGGGAAGGACGAAGCAGTACGAGAGACAAAAAGAACAAATTGAAGGAGGAAGGAGGGAGGACCTGTGTGAAGTTGAAAATGGAGTCTTGTTAAAATTGAGGGTTGCGTTTGTAGAGGCAACGCATACTTTAAGAGTAGCGTAAAAAAATCGTCTTTGTCCCCGAGTTCAATAGCCTTCGAATGACCCCAGGAGGGAAAAGATGCTCACCTATCGATATTTGATTAAGCCCAGAGGGGGAAGCTAGCGAATGACAACGATAGCAACAGAGTCGATTCTTCTCCACGATCTATGAAGTTGTAACCACATTCTCCTGGTGATAGTTGTGTCTTGGTGGAATCCGAACGAGAAGTTTCGTCTTCTTTTATTCTTCCTTCGGTTTGGTTCTGTCTTATTGTTCGCGCGTGTTTCGATAGCAATTCGTGATTTTATAAACATCGTGAAACTCTTTAAACAGTAGTAAGCTATTAGGTAAGAATTTGTTAATTCTCTGAACATTTTCACGTTCGTTCAAATAAATTATTTCCATTTGTTTGAAAAATTAACTTTCGTAGAAATTTTTCTTAAATCCTGATCGATATCGATAAATCCGAATTTGAAAATTAATCAATCTTCGATGAAAAATTGATGATCCATTCGTACGTCTTAGAAACGTACGAGCAAACTAGCAAGAAGTCTCATTGCTTCAGATGAAAACGTGTTAAAATAAAGTCATGAGAGGCAGCTTGGACAGAACGATAAAAGTAATTTCGTTGAATATAAATCGCCTTCAATTCGGTGTTATTGCAAGGTGATCGGATCACTTGTTTTCGACATCGTTAAAAATAATACGTAGCTTTTAGCAATGGCGTCCGACGTTTCGCAACAGCACCGACGCGATGTGCACCCGGCATTTTATTTCGTGAGCAAGCATCGACCAATCGTGATATCGCACGCTCGATCGCTTGTCAGATCCATCGATCCCATGAAAATCGCATGATCATCGAACACGAACGTAATAGCAGGCGTTGCTCTTAGGATTGCCCTGTAATCACGAGTTTTACGAATTCTCAATCTCCTTTTCGGTAATAGCGATTCTCGACGCCGTAGCCACCTTCGAAACCTATTTTCGAAAATCGGAAACGATACATAATTCGTCCTTTGCGATTCTTACATCGTGTTATACTTTATTGGGATACCTAAAATTGTCGTCTCTATTCTTCTTCTTCTCGTTGAATATCGTTGATTCAAGTCTTCTTCGATTCTTCATTTTCGATGTTAAGTCCCTTTTAATTTTTTTTCCTCGCACGTATAGAAATTTAAAAAAAATAATTGTATCCTTCTACTTGCAAAACGACATGCTCTATGCACAGAATAGTCTGGAGATTCGAAGAATTGTATCTCGAACACACGTGTATCGAATACATATCTGGGCAAAATGGCGCTAGATGGCCAAAGGCAGATCGAAGAGTAGCAAACCGAGAGTAACGGTGGTTTCTAAAGATGCTTTTCTCGAACTACAATAAAAATTTGTTGATCCTCGCATCGGTAGGATTTCCACCGACAGAAGGCAATCGGTTCTTTCGTTCGAAAATAAAATCGAATAAGTCGTAGCAAAAGGTCCAGTTACGTTGTACCAAGCTCTCTTCGAAGTCTAGCATCCAAGAAGCACGGACAAAGGCTGGACATTGTAAATTAGTAGCAACAGGTAGAAGATGGCTCGATGTTGAGAGATATTCTGAGAAAGGCCGTAATCTTCCACGCGTTGTAGCGCCATTAATAATAATAATGGTAATGTCCGCGATGATACGGACGATGCCAACATCAATGATAATGGCGATAAATAACGATAATGATGATCGCACCGTTAGAATGCCTTCGAATGTAGCAGGCGCTTGGATACGCATGCTGATAGTCCTAAACGCGTCCCCACGTTCCCCCATAATACGAAGTCATGGAAAATCGCATACCATTCTCCTCATCGCTTTCCTTTCTGCCATTCCTTGTATCTTGGGTGATTCGACGCATCTGGTTTCCGCAGCACGCGTGGAACTCTGAAAGGACTCGCTTTATTCGCAACTATCGTTCTGTACCACTCTACGCGACATCGAACGATTACGTTCTATCAAAATATCTCTTTCGATTCGTCCTAGCTCCTATCCAATTCAATTCTCAAATCGGAATTATTTAGATTTTAAATTGACTTAAATTGATTTCCTTTATCGTGCTATTGCCTCTTCGATAAGGCATTCCGGAGTTCATTTTTTCTCCTCGAAAATAAATCAGTTTCGCTCGAGTTTCCAAACACGTGTTCCTCTTCTTAAGAGGGACTCGAAGGAAATAACGTCGCGTGCTCTAAGCCCTGCAGCCTGATACGAGCGTCGCGACGCATCCGATCCCCGTGGAAGACGAAAAAAGCAGGAGGAGTGGCATTGCAAAAAGGATTACCTTTCCAGACGAGTTCAGGCGTCTTGCGACCACGATCATTAATCCTTTACGCCATACGGTAGATGCATGACCGTTGCAACCCTCGTTTTCTTCTGAAGATGTGCTTTTTTCACCTTTAATGTACCTTACCATCTGGTTTAGCCCATCTCGATGGTTTAAACCATCAGAAAGGCCAATTGATGATATTGTTCAGGATCTCCATGAAAGCGGTGTGTTAATCAATGAAATACACTATTGCGTGCGATTCCATAAGTAGGAAAGAGGAAGAGAAGAACGACGACGAAACTTCTGAGCCAATTTTACAGCAGTGGATATCGTCGTCTTCAATGAATCAGCATAATTGGAAAATCCTTCGATTTCTCGGACGAGTCGTATGACGTATTAGACTTTTCGAAAGGATTTTAACTGGACGACTCGGAGCAATTTATTTGATCCGACACATCGACGTATTTTCAGTCGAAACAAAGTCGTACAGAATTTCGCGTTAAGGAAGAAAAGGCTCGACGTTTTCAAAGGAGTCCTTCAAGAAGAAAAGCTTCGAGTTTATCTCGTACTCCTGCTTCTTTTCCCTCTTGAAGGTGATGAAATTCTATTTGCACATGTTTTAAGATCGGTGGAGATTAGACTTCGTCGGGATAGGATTAATATCAAAGATGAAAGAATTTCTATCTACAAATTCCTGTTGAATGAAAGGATCCTTCTCTCAGCCGATTCTATTTGCAAGTCAAAACTCATCGGAGGGAGCGTCACGTATTTGGAAACATAGAATCCTCGAAAGAAATCCTTGACAACCTTGGTTAGACCTGGACACACGATTCTGATCTTCTTTTCCTTCGTATTCTTCCCCCATCCCTAGAATAATCTCGTTTTCTACGGGCTTCATTACACGCTCGCATGCAATGCGATGATTCAAGAAATTCGAACAAATGATTATTTGCTTACACGCGTCACGGAAAAAAACGCTAACTTGTACCAACGAAACGAATTTTGCTTTCTCATCTAAACTTGTGATTACTATTCTCGATATAAAGATCAATGAATAACACATCGCTGATTTAGTATTCAATTTATTCATGAGATGTTGCCTCTCAATTTTCTTTTTACGAATAGGACAAAATAACACCGTCTCCAAAAGTGCGAAATTCCGAAGCTTTCGCCATAATCACCCGTGGCTTAACGGATTAAACGTCACGAACTCGCACTGCCAAAGTTTTTTCGTCTACAAAGTAACGAAGGTAAATGCGGCAGGCAGCTGCGTCAGTTTTACGTCAAAATTTCACATACGCAAAGTTCAACGATGCCTCATTGCCTTGTGGTCATAAATAGACCCCCCTGCGTCTTTTTTCCTCTCGTTCTTCGCGTTCTTCGTCTCGTCCACTCCTTGCATTGCATTTTTGCGAACCCTTTCCACGCTCAATACGCTTTATGCACGACAGTCATATCACACTGTACCATTGCATCGTACCATACCGCGCTATACCACACGCACAGCGACCTTTTTCCTCCTACTCCTCCCCATCCTCCTCCTCCTTCTCCTCCTTCTTTCGATTTACTGCTTCTTGCCGATGGCGGCTGCTCTTTCACGGCACGTGGAACCAAGACAACATGCAACCGTGGTGGAGAACCATGTGCCGCCGTTCTAGGGCGAGCCAGCGCCAATTTCTCCCGCAGTTGCATTTCGCGCGTCCGGGGAAACGGTCGCGAGCTGCCGTCTGCTGCCACTGTCGCCTCTCCAATTTTTGATCGCGTCATTTTCATTCCGCGATTCTTCTTGTCAACTTCGTCTCTTTCCTTTCTTCCTTTTCGAAATTTAAATCTCGATCCACCATCTTCCTCTTCCGTTGTGCGTTTCTCGTGAATTTACGAGTTCGTCGTCATTGTCGTTACGATCGAGACATTGAACGTCCTTGTGTTTTCTTTTTTATTCTTTTTCTTTTTCTTCCGTCTTCGCCGAAGATTGTTGCTGGAGCATTTATGGTGGAAGAAAGAGGAACGAATAAATAAAAATTTATTTCGATGTTTGGTTACGCGTAAACGCAAGGAGTCCAATGTTAATTTCGAGCGTCAAGTGATAAGTGAATATCTTTTGACCTTTTAATATGATTTTTGCAATTTAACCGAAGTATTTTATTGAGATGATTGAATTTTTTTTAGCTTTCTACGAATTTAATCAAGAGAACGTTCGTATTCAAATACGAATTAACATTTTTTTGGAAACGAACGTAAAATTTGTAGTGAACGAAATCGATCAAATTTCTAGCGTTTCTTTGCGTTTACCACAACTTCTAGAATATCAAAAAAAAAAA
>JAITYT010000835.1:484002-510883 GCA_025433975.1 Liostenogaster flavolineata
GATGAATTGAGAGATTTACCATATAATATTTTTGGATTTATTAAACCATTGGTAGCAATTATAACAACACCAAATGTGGAATTTAATGTGATATTTTCAAACTCTAATTGCTTTAGGCATATAGATCACAAATTTGAATGGACTAGACAACAATTTCAAGATTGGTAAATTTGTAATACTTCAAAAGAATTGATAAGAAATAAAATACATTGGATGTGCATGTATATATTGTATAACAAAGGTTTGTAAAGATTCTTAAAAAATATTGTTTTTGTTATTAGGGCAAACAATATTGTTTTGAGGTATCCAGAATACATAGTCATTTTTCATGACATATCTTTCGGTCCAAAGGATATGGAACATCTGGGTCCTTGTACACAAATGGCAGAATTTAGATGCATTAATAGACAGCCTAGTTTAATTAGAGGTATACCGAACTTATTTAATGTCGTAGAGAAGATTGCATACCCAACGAAAGTTGATAATCGTTCAGACGAAGAAAAGATTTTAGCTCAGGCTGTTCATTTGATTAACATTTATTCCGAGGAAAAAACAAGATACAGAAAAGAAATAAAATTAAAGGTTGTATTCGAAATGTTCACTGAAGTTAAAATTACAATAGATGCGTTAAGAACTATATTGGAAAATGCAGGATGGGTTATTGTAGATAATGATGATGATGATCCTATAATTCAAGTTCCAATAACCCCTATCTCAGATGATGATAATTATTCAGATGATGAAGAAAATGATATATTTGAAGAAAATGGTATACATGAAGAAAATGATATACATGAAGAAAATGTAGTATTACCAATGAATCAGCAACAATCTACTCCTCATCTTGCACAGATTCCTGAAAACAGAAGCGAACCTAGTCTCAATGTAACAAATGACACACAAAATGGTTTCAATAATTCTGTACAAAATTACTATACTCAACAAAGTGGAACTTCTTCTCAGCAAAGTCTAATACAAGTTGGAATTTATCATCCTCAGCAAAGTGGAACTTTGCCTCCGCCAAGTGAAACTTATAATCCTCAGCAAAGTGGAACTTATCCTCAGCAAAGTGGAACTTATAATCCTCCGCCAAGTGGAACTTATAATCCTCAGCAAAGTGGAACTTATAATCCTCAGCAAAATGGAACTTATAATCCTCAGCAAAGTGGAACTTATTATCCTCAGCAAAGTGGAACTTATTATCCTCCGCCAAGTGGAATTTATAATCCTCCGCCAAGTGGAATTTATAATCTTCCGCCAAATGGAATTTATAGTCATCCGCCAAGTGGAATTTATATTGCTCTGTCAAGTGGAACTTATAATCCTTCGCCAAGTGGAATTTATAATCCTCAGCAAAGTGGAATTTATAATCCTCCGCCAAGTGGAACTTATAATCCTCAGCAAAGTGGAACTTATCCTCAGCAAAGTGGAATTTATAATCCTCAGCAAAGTGGAACTTATTATCCTCAGCAAAGTGGAAATTATTATCCTCAGCAAAGTGCAAATTATTATCCTCAGCAAAATGCAAATTATCCTCAAAAAGGTGAAAATAATTATGTTCCACAAGATGAAAGCAATAGTGCTCCACAAGATGAAAACAATAGTGCTCCACAAGATGAAAACAATAGTGCTCCACAAGATGAAAACCATAGTGTTCCACAAGATGAAAACAATTATGTTTCACAAGATGAAAACAATAGTGCTCCACAAGATGAAAACAATTGTGCTTCACAAGATGAAAACAATTATGTTCCACAAGATGAAAACAATTGTGCTCCACATGATGAAAACAATTATGCTCCGCATGATGAAAACGATTATGTTTCACAAGATGAAAACAATTGTACTTCACAAGATGAAAACAATTATGCTTTACAAGATGGAAACAATTATGATCCAAGAGATAGAAATAAACAGAAATTATTAAATTGTCAAGACACAAGTAGTTTTCAGTTTTGCAATCGCATAGAAGATAATGTCGCCTTAGTGTCGGGTTCAGTCGATATAATAGATTTAAATACATCTTCAAATTCTGGATTATTGAGATTAGATGCAGTATCTGATGTATCTAGTACCACAGAATGGCCAGATTTGGACTTGAATTCGTCTTTAAATTACACAATAGCAAATATGAGTGCACATGACGACAATAATTTAACAACGGAATCTGTAGATGATATAAATCAAGAATTACACTTTGTACCAAATATATCATGTTCATCAACATCTCCGCAGCCGTTATTATGTCATTACGATCAGTTCTGTCATTCTGACAGTACATTTGGCAATGATAGTGCATCTGGTGCATGGATGATGAACGACACCTTTTCGTCTAATAAAGAAGCAGAGGTAGAAGAATTTCCCTTTAATAATAGTAATCACAATAATCTTAGTAATAGTAATAATACAAGTAGTACTCGCTTAGAAGTTTCAAACAGTGAAAGTAAAATATCGAGCATAATAAATGATATTGAGAAGCAACCAGGAAGAAGCGATTGTAATCCTCTTTTAAATATTAATTGTATTACTGGAAGTCTGCCGCAGTACACTAGTTCGCCAAAAATCTTAAAAGTGAACCTATCAAATGGCAAAGAAAGATCGTTGTTCCAAACCACTAACTCGGACAATAAAGAAATAATATTAGAATCCGACGAAACGATAACAAGTAATGAAAAACCACATATGAAAACTTCTAGTAATACTATGATATCAAACGCACTGTGTAGTAAACGCAATTTGTTAGAAAATTATCATCAAGTTGATAAAAATGGAAGTAAAACCCTTATGGCAATTACAAATAGTAACTCATCTTATAATGGTGCATCAGTTTCTATCAACGATTCAGATAGTAGTAATGATGTGTCCAAAAATTGCATTTTATGTTCTGTTCATAGTAATAGCTCTGAAAATTGTAAACATAAGTATCATCAAGAACCATGTAGATTGGATAAGAGCGATCAAGTAGAGTCTCACAGTGAAAAGACATCTGGTCGTGAATTGCAACGAAACTTAGATATCGATTTTTTAAGTTCTAAAAAGAAACATACTCCAGTAAACGTAGAAGTAGGGTCTAAGGAAACTTTGTCGCTACAAAAAAAAGCAATGGAAGAAGTATATTTATCTACAGTAGATACAAATAGCACAGATTGCATATCTCGTTTTAAATTAGAATCGGTTGTAAACTCTGATCGAGTTAATCAAGACGAAATAAATTCAATATCTTCGCCGAGGAATTCTAATCTCATAGAAGCGGCTCCAATATGTCCGGATATTGTTAATATAGTTTTTAACGAACAGGCTTTTGAAACACGCTTAGAAGTAGATAGTGCACAGAATACAGATAATGTAATCTATTTTCCTGATTGTGCCAAAGAAGTTAATACACTAAGAAATAAAGAATCGCCATGTACAGAATCAAAAAATGTAAATGACGTTCAGTCTACATCGTTCCTAACCAATATTAAAGAAAACACTGAAGATAATTTACAGAAAATAAATCCTATATACGAGGATAGTAAGCTCTTAAGTATTATAGATGTTACAGAGAAAATTGATGGGAAAATAGCATCCCCAGAAACTATAGAAACTCCTTCAAATAGTTGGTCGCCAGAAATTATGGATTCTGGTTATCCAAATTCGGCGTCTGCTCAAGACATGACACCGGAGTATGATTTGTCTAGTATAGCGCATGATCAATTACCTGAATCGGAGTCACCAAGCGTGGCGGAAGCACCGCGACTTGGTAATTTAGAACCAATAGAAGTTGAAAATGGTGATTTAGCAAATAATAATAGAGACGGTGAAGGTAATAACATGATCGCTATGGAGGTTAACGGTATAGAAAACCTGCAACCTTTGATTGATGTACTAGAGAATGATTTGGAGAACGAAAACGATATATATGTTCTTGAAAATGGCTTTCCTATCTGGTTGTTAAGGATATTAGAAATGGCCAATCCAATGGAACTCGATATATTACATCATGAAGCAGGTAAAACATTGTATGAATCTATCTCATTTTCAGAAGTTTAAAATTTACAGTATCTTGATTGAAATAGAGTACCAAACAATAAAACAGTACAATTGATAACGATAACATATAATAAATCTATTGCAAGTATAAAAATGTAATTTCCAAGTTCTTTAAAGAAATTAGATTTTTTATAATGATATACGTATTATTAAGAGGTATTGAATATTTAGGCATGGATCATGATGAAGGTTTTGATAGTACTTCTTCGGATCAAGAAAATGACGAGGCTGAAAGTGACGAATGGGATGCCGATGATACGTGGTATACATATTAAGAGAAATGAATTTGATTTTAATATACATATCATCACAATCTTTGTTGCCTCGTCATCAATTTCGCAGATTAAATTAAGAGGGTGAAATCATATCTTGAAAACATCATTTACATTTAATCCATAATACTATGTAGTTGCTTTTTTAATAGCATTGATAACATATTTTTTTAAACTTATTAGAATTTTTCAGGAAATTATAATTATACGAGTTGACTTAAGAATGAGATTTCGCGTTATTAATATTGATATATTAATCACGGTTGTAATATAATAATACATATACATAGAATTCTCAAGATATTTTATAAGGGTTACATAATACAGATTTATGAGTGTGTTTATCATAGTAGATTTAAGAAAAATGAATCAATCGATTATGAATGTTATATTAAGTTAACATGTATTTTAGTAGACTTGAGATACGTACCTAAGGCTGAAACTACATATCATTGTGCAAATATAGAAAATTGTGCAGTGATATGGACCTTTTTTGACAAATAAATCTACATTCTGAGTAATGCAAATACTTCCAAAGTATTTATTACATTCCTATCTTATTGTGTTTTGTGATAATAGTGAAAGGCTAATGCGTATAACTTACATAATAACGATTTATTATTAGTACAAATAATACATAGATATATTTATTTTAATAACAGTGGAATGAAGATATAAGGTATACAGTGACATATGCATAATAATCTTAAAACTTTACATGATTTTTTAAATTATCTTAATTATTATCTTTAATATTTACAAAACATATGTTTTTTAACCGACAAATTACATGTAATTAATTATTGAATTCTAAATTTTAATTAGCCAATAATTTTGGTTTTAACACTAAACGTACTGACAATTTTGTATACCTAATCATATAATAGTAAGCGATTAAATGATCTCTTACGAAACATGTTGATTTTTAGAAAAAAATGGTTAGTTTATAGAAGGGAATAATGTACAACATATACTAATAAAATAGTCAAACATATATTTGCATTTTTATAAGCAATATAAACAATTAAAGTAAATTTTGAAAAGGGTCATTTGACTCCGTTTGGTACGTTAAGTGTTAAATTTGCATTATGTCGAAACATAGTTGTAATTTATGCTGCTTAACATAAGTAATCCGTGAAATAAAATTTGTAACAGAGTAAAATATTTAAAAAGAGGCAGAGCTTATACAAAAATGGCACAAAAGAATCTAAATATTGCTCTACGAAAACTCTTTATTACATTACTGCAGTATCCTTCGTAAAATGAACATTACATTGCCGAACTGTTGCCAGAAGACTGACATTATCAATAAGTCGAAGCTAATAATCTTATAGATGCCATTACTTGCATATATTTAATGGAGTACTACAATTTAGTAGTGCCTGTTACTTATACTTTCTTTAAATAATAATTTTTATTTAACTATACATTTTTGTAAGAGGAACAATAATGTAATATAAATAAGTCACTAATTCGCTTGTATCTCATTTACAAATTGCGTGCACACTTATTTTCTAATTTTTTGTAGTGGCAAACTTGAACTCTAACCTTACATGCTTTCATATACATATACATTATTAGTTAATTTAAATAACCGAATAATGTTCTTAAAAACTAAATAAGTAAATAATACAATTTGCGGAGGTGCTTTACAACAATTTGAAATTATACTGTTACTTCTGCAAAAGTAAACTAAGTTAGTAATATTTATTACATTACCGATGTACGGTATTTTTAAATAAGAACAATTAATAAGTATAAAAACATAATTCTCTGCACTTGGATTACTTTGGAATGTCGCATCTAATTTACTTAGAATAAATCTGTATAAAAACAAAACTAAATTATAGTACAATAATGTTGCATTGATACTTAACGAGAAAAGTAGCATATATACAGGAGGATTTCTACTTCTTGTCTCTTTAAACTAGTTTCGTAACACATAAAACACGGTGTATATTTATTTCTATCGACTACAACTAATTTCTCGTTTCTTTGTATGCGTAATATCATTTCTTGACAAAGTATTCTTTAATAGTGACGGTGATACAATCTACTTGTAAAATGAAAACCATCCTTTTTTATATTCTGACTTATTCATAGTTTTTTTCCATCAGAATGGAAAGAAACGATACAAATTGAATCTGTGATGTATATTCTACACTTTATAATGTACTCTTCAATAAAATCTCCATTAATTAACAAAAAAAATAAATAAATAAATACACAGATATTAACTTTATAATTATGATAATTGATAATAAGTTGAAAACGTATATAAATAATCATTATCATAGTTATTTATGTAATAAATAACAATTTTTGAAGAATAAAAAAAAGGATACAACTGTATAAACCGAACGAACATAACTTAGCAATATGCACATATAAAACGAAAATTGATAAACTTCATTTACAAATATTTGGACGTAACGAATGACCAAACACGTAACATATCCTTGGTATATAATCCTTTCTTGAAAAATTAATTTTTCCTCTCGTTTGATATTTGGCCTATAAAAAAGTATATATATATATATTTTTTTAAGTTTCGTTACAGTTTATAATATTAATAAAAATAGTAATTAATATTTTATTATTATTAATAAGCGCACGATGTAATTCTTGATACCTTTTTAGATCTTGGTGCATAATATTACTTTATTTATACGTTAAATTGTATCAATGTTGAATATCGTACGGGAAGAACCATGCTTACGTGTAAACAAAAATATTTATTAGATCACGCTAAATCTTTGAGACTGTCAGGGATATCACGATTCCGAGAATGTATTATGTGATGAACGTTACTACCAGGAGTATTATCTCGTCGTGGACAATATTCTCTTGTCATAACTTCCCTCTTATTAGCAGCTTCCTTTATACTGGAAAAAGTTTTACTAAACCATGGTCAACTGTTCCTCGCAGCTTCAAGTTCGGACGCAGTTCGAATATTTAATTGATGTGCTAGATCCTGTCAAACATCGTGCTAGTTCGTTTTATACAATAACGGTTATCTTGCCAACATCAGTTGACATCTATTTTGTTCCATATGTCTTTTATTTAACAGCAATAGCAGTTTCTCTAATTTTTCATTTTTCTTACCTTGATGCTGAACAAGGCTTGATTTCACTTACCTGATTTCTACACATGGCTTCAACGTGTGCCAATTTCGTCCGTGCCAATTCCAACTCTAACTCTCTCACTCTTTCTTGTATTCTGAATGTATCGGGATCTTGTTGAAACTTGTATCCTAGTCGGCACGTTTCGCACTTTGAGCTTGTGTACTATTATACAAAAACAATTGATATTTAGAATGTTTAGGCATAAATAAACACATTGATCAAATTGAAATCTTTGTTCAGGACGCCACGAAAGTATTTTCATTATTCTACTTCCGGTTACTGATGACCATATAGACAAAACAATCTGTGGTCGCATGTGACCAACAACGTATTAATAAACGACTTACCCGTAGTTCACTCAATGCCCTTTTAGCAGCAGTAAAGTCTTCTTCTAAACGTTGACAGATCTGAAAGGAAACGATGTCGTGGTAATGCAAGATGCACTTTAATACGTACATTCAAAATGAATCTCATTTATACATTCACCTGTTTATATTCAGCAATGATGGCGTTACTTCGGCGACTTTCGGCATCAGCTCTGGACACCTCGCGTTGTAACATTTCTTTGACTTGAGCAAGCTCTGTCTCCAATCTTTGTTTCTCTTCTTCGTTTCTCGCCACTGTGCCTCGAAGCTGCTCCACTTCGTTGCTATATTCGTCAGCGTTTTCTTGAGCTTCTGTATAAAAATTGGTTACATCAAGACTTTAATACCATACATCGCAACTTCTTCTATCTCTTCGCATTTTGTATCGCTGATGTTGTCGTTATTATGTTTATGTGTACTTGCAGCAAATATTCCAATACCCTGATTAAAATACAATTATAATTGTGCTCTTACTTCTTATCTGTGTTATTGCCACATGGCTCCGAATCATGACGAACGAATGTTATAAACAGACGGTCTGTGAATTACTGACTACCACTCTATCATTTGTAAAATGTTACTATACAGTTTTTATACATAACGCGTAATTACGAATTTCGAACTCTTGGCACGACAACTGTTTAATATTATTTAACATGTATTGTAATTTCACTGGTTTCTTTCCTGTACCATACAGAATCGTTGTACGTTATTGTTTATATAAATAAAATTCCTTTATTACTTTATAGTGATTAATGATCAATTTTTAATTTGTCCGTTTATAATATTATATTAGTCAATACTTTATAGTTTTTAAATTATTGTTATATGTGTGTTATTGTGTCTTACTTATTTCTATATTATTTCAAACGATAATTTCTTGCCTCAAAAATGGATTTAAATTTAATTAAAATCGAAAGAACATAGAAAAATGTAAACAAATTTAGTATTTGTATTTATAGTTACTTACAACTTAGCGCGTTTTGAGGAACAAAATTATTAAAAAATTTACACGTATATTAAATATTTGTATATACATTTACGTTATATATATTGTATATATCGGTGTGATAATATAAAATTATGAAAATAGTAGCAAATAATCAGCGAAATAAATGGACTACTCACCGAAAAAAAAGTAAACATATACGAGAATAGCATGCGACTCACTCGTGCGAGTCACTTCGCCTTCTTTGTATTTTCTGTACATCAGATAGCAGTATGACTTAAACGAGTGAGATTTCAAATTCTTTTATTACATTACGAGATCTTTTCTCGCAAAACGTGACATTGTAAATAATTAGAATTGAAATCTAAAAAAAAGAAAGGATTTTCACCATAGAATAATCCCACGAAGTAGTTGTCTGGTGCTAAAGACATGGTAAAGGCTTGAAGATAAATTAACGTAGATCAAAGGATGTAACAAAATTATGAGCATTGGCAAGTGAGAAGGCATTTACCAAAGATGTGTAAAAAATATCTTGATCACGATTAATAAAATAATGTTCGTGTCACGCAAGTATCCGATGCAAAGGGATGAGTATATTTCACGCGTACGAAGTATCTGCGATTTAAGGGTTAATCTCTTGCAAAATGCTGATAACCAAGCAACCACCACCACTAATTATCTAGAGTAAACTTTCTACTTCTTTATAAATCAATATTACACAACAAATTCAATTAAACAATCGAATCATAAGGCTATGTTATTACATCGACTAACTACAGATTTTCTCACGAGACTAGAATCACACTTTACATTTTCATACATAACGCATTTCACAGACGTATGCACATCACTCGTCTAAACAAGCATACATTTTATAAATGGAGCCAGTAATAATCTTTAAACGTATATGTACAGCAACAACGATGCATAATCTAACATAATGTAAAATAACATTTAAAATATTGAGAGAAAAAATCGTAAAATAAAATTACTAGTGGCTCAAATATAAAATATGAAATTACCTTTCAATGTCATAAATTCTGCTTCATATTTCTTCAATTTTTTTAACGTAACTGAACAAGCGAGTTTCATTACATAGCGCGATATTTCTTCGTTTCTACAACGCTTCGGCAAATGTACTCGGAAATATTTTAGAATGCTTTCAAAATCCAACTGAAGTAATTCTTTCTTGCATAACTGTAATGTGAGGAATATCATGGTAATTATAACATTTATTTGATACTGATACAAATTTCTATGACAACTTACCATTAAGAGAGCTAAAGCGACTTGAAAGAGAGTATCAAGCCCTTGCAAAAGAAAGACGTCCAAAATATGAAAAACGAGATACAATGGAAATCTGGCTGTAAACAAAGTCAAAAACCATTGTGCGGCAAACATATGAGTTTCTACACCACGATCACAGAAATGCTTATAAAGTTCAGGCAATTGATCCTAAAAGTCAATAAGAAATATAAGAATTTATACAATATAACGCATTACGTTAATGGTATTGCAAATGAAGCAACCAACCTCTATTAATCGATTGAGTTGATAAAACCGCATGTGAAGATTATCAAATCTGTCCTTGTATAAATCCCGCAAACCATAATCGTACATTAACTTTACTAAAACACAAAATGCTTGTTCTTCTGGCATCTGCAAGATACACTTCGTCCTTTAATTTCCTTTGAAGCGTTGACTAATAATTCATTTTCTTCTGAGCAACAGATACTTACGTGTAATAACAAACTAGCGACTAAGAAACTGAGACCTTGACAATATCCAACTTCTTCATCGTGAACAGCATAAGCTTTGCTTATCCTGTACAATGAGTCTTGACCTAATCCACCAGTTTCTTTGAAAAAGTCATGCGCCGGAAAAGTCCTATTGATATCTCTGAGAATAACACTCTCGCAACTACTTTCCTATTTATATTTTATAACATATATTATTTCATGTAATATTTTATATCATTTTAATTCACATTACACCACGTGATTTTACGTTATAGATTACCTTGGTAATCAATGTTCTATATTTGTCCATCATTTCTGGCGAAGTGTCACAATTGCTTAATCGTTGCCATACTTCTCCGCGTAATGCTTCGGGAATGCCTTGCTTCGTGAGTTTTATGAGAAGTTTTGGACGTTGTTCGTTGATTAACCATTCGTTTAAAACTTCTGACCAACTATTCAATTCATCCACGGAACAATCTTTTGAAACTTCTCCCGTTCCACTTAACATTGGTTCATCGCCATCTGATGTAAACGAAAAAAAAATATATTTATATTAATTAATTTATTTTATTATCGCGTATATAGTGGTTTAACTATTCAGTCGCTGCGGAAAGTTTAAACATAGGACTGATAGACCGAGTTAGTGCTTAGTCGCCATTTATTTAACGCGTTAAGCACTAAACTGGTTCTTGTGGACCAAAGCTAGACTTTTCGTTTCAATGACATTGGTCTCAGAGAATCATATTATTTTATAATTTATTAAGCACTTCGGTACGAACGTCGACTATTGTCAACAGCCACAGATGAACGTGTATAGTCGAGCGTCGACAATATCCACAAGTGTTTACTTTATCAGTGTGTATATTCGGCCAATAAGTTACTAATAATCTGTAACCTTTTTATAAATCCTTAGTAGACATTATTATAGCACGCCTTTGATTCATGCAAGTAATAATATAATACATCTATTTCCGAAATTTTTCGTTTTTTATTTTTACATAATGCATCTTCATCTTCATAATTTTTAGACCCATAATGCATTCTGACACGTCAAATGAAGATAGTATTAAACGTAAAAACGTTACTTTAAATTCAGAAACAGAAGAATTAAAGAGAACAAAAAAATTTGTAATAAATGCATGGTCGCGAGTAAACTTGGAGCTACACGTACTTGTTTGATGATAAAGCAGCATGAAATTAAAGCAGATGTTTTGAACTATTTGAAGATATTTTTTTTTTCGAGAATTTAATGACATATTGTAAATGCGACAACTAGTTACTATCGATATGCAGTTGCACATAGCGACATATCTTCTTCATTAAAAAATTGTTCCGAAACAACAATAAATGAACTGTATACTTTCCTTGCATTAACGCTCATAACGTCTTGTATGAAAACATTATCCATTAAAGAATATTGGAGTACTAATGAAGTATTTAGAACGGATATATTCAATAAACAAAGAGCAAAGTGGATTTATTGTCAATGCACGACATAAAATATTGTGCCGACTGTTAGTAAAGTTTCGTGGCTGATGAGCGCCATATCAAAGTGGTTAAAGTATTATAGAACAAAGTAGCGGCTATTATCTTCATTTATCCGTAAATACCAATCGTTAATTTACTTTCCGTGCCGACCGTGCGTTCATAATGAGCTTGTATTTGTTGTAACCTGAATCTATTTCTTCTTTGGGCGTAAGTGTATCGATTAAGGACGGTGATCTAATCAAAGATGCTAAATTGAGTGCAAGGTTTAACCTGTTTCTATCCAATTCACCTGACGTTTCTATGCTTTGCACTTCATAGTGAACTTCACTGCCATCCCCAGATATGATCTATAATAAACAGTGAATCGTATTCGATTGTTTAACTCTCGAAATACAGATGAATATAATCTTTACCTCCTTGGAATTAAGATAAAATTGTTGTACTAGATTCCTTTTATTAAAATACCAAAATCTTTCGTTTTGTGGATATACTTTAACCGAAGTTTCTATCACAAATCTTACAGGTTCCCTGATACCTCTAATAACTAGGTCAACTGCTACGGTCATAAAGATCTTGCCTTCCCTAGGTGTTTCAATATTAAGTGTTTCTAAAGCTGGATCAGCTGGATCCCAACGTCCACATATATTGTAACACTGTTTATCTTGCACCACTGGTCCAGTACTAACTTGCTGCAATAACGATATCGTTTAATTACAATCATTAATTAGAGATAATTAAGAGATAACAATTAATATGGCTTTTTTACCATTTCCAGCAGTCGCATATCGCTATGTTTAACATTGCGTCCTGGACTAACAAGCACACCAAAACATCTTTCAACCTCGAGAGTAATGCCTCCTTCTTTACTGGATACTTGTTGGATACTTAGACACACTTGCTTGGCTACGTTACTCCGAAATTTAAAACAATTCCTGTCTTTAGGAACAGTACTAAAACCTCCCTTGCCATCTTCTTCCTTCACTTCCATAGTAACTTCGAAAATGAATACCCGAGAATTAATTTTCTCGCTACCAGAGTTGAACCCATTAAAGTCACTACCCGTCAAGGAACTCGTCATTGACCTTGGTATCCTATGGAAAGCTTTAGAAAAGCAAGCGGATACCTGTCCAACCTGTTGCAAAGTAAATTCTTATTGAACAGTTGAAGTATTAGAGCAGATAGATTAATTCTCGATAATTACGCTTAGTTATAGATATATATTTAAAGTTAATGCAAGACGTACTGCTTCTGGTATGTCACAGCGAAAAACATGACACTGATAAATGGCGGACTCCAACGTGTCACCGTGGGACCACGTAAAAGCGAAACATGCAGCACACGCGCCTGTACTTTCTCCACGCGCGTAAAATAAAATCCGTTGTACTTCGTAATGAGCGATCGCTTGCTGCGTCACAGAGTCGTATAAACTGAAAGAATAATTTAGGATACAGCAATCTGAGGATTCAGAATAATATAGGAACCAACAATATCGCTTACATGACGGAGCCTTGAGAACTACTAGGTACGGAAACTGAAATTTTTATTCCTAAATTAAGAGATTGCTCGGCATTAAGTATATTCATATTACGTTGTATTTCACACTCTGATTTTGGTGCATTTATCGCTGCTGCTCCGAGATACGTTACGCCATTGAAAATTGTGCACTCTTGTTGAACGCGCGAAAGTGTATTTAATTCTAAAAAATAAGAATTTTACGCGATCAAGATATTCGTCGCGTAATTATCTACTCTCTAGACTCAATTTAACTACGATGCGACCTACCTTCTTCGATATAATCTTCCGGTTTCATTATATCTTGCTTCTCAGTCGTAAGTATACAAGAACTAACATCGTAAAACTTACTATGTCCCACTTTCTTGGTTTTCTGTTGATTAAAATTCATTACTTTATAATCTCCACTCTCCATTTTTGTCTCTTCTGTTAATACCTAAACAGAAATATAAATTTCAGATAGACACGTTTGAACTTGAATCGATGCTTCTCCAGAGATTTTTTAATACTAAGGTAATAGAAAGCGACATTATCAATACGCACTTCACGAAGATTATTCTGTAGATCTTCCAAATTTCCGTTATTAGCAATTTTCAACATTGGCAGCAATGGTTCTAGTAGCGTTTGTTGTTGCTTACTTGTACCCTTGTCATTTACAAATTCGTATTCGTCACTAGTCCCCACTGATTCCATTGACTTTACACTCATACTATCCTCCATAACTATACCTGCAAACAAGACATAATTTCAAGTTCGTTTCGTCTTCCATAAGAATTTAACACCAGCCTTCAGCTATCACCGAAGTGCATATATCATTCGTGAAACAACATACCGGTTACCAAGGAGAAGAAAGAAGATCGAAGGAAAATAAATAAAAAAATTAACAAAAGTCTCTTTGATTACAGATGCGCAAGAACGGATTTGATTAATGCCGACATAAGAGTTTCTCCAATAGGAAGGAAAAATTCACGATACCCTAATGTGCGAAAAAAGGATTCAGCCATTCCTCGATTGTGACAGAAAAATAACGAGGGAACCAACATTAACAGCGCTCTATCTTCTCTCAGGCTACGACCATCGCAAAAGAATCGCAAGGGGGATGAATTCGCTAGCGACGCACGTTCCGATAAAAAGAGAAAAACAGACCAAAGCGAGAGCCATCGAAGTTCATCGTCATCGAGTATCACTCCGCCCCCTGTCTGCATTCCGTTTGCGTCCATCCTCGTCGATCTCTCCGTCACAAATCGAAGATGAACGACAATTCATTAGTTCTCCGGCCAACGATAAGAGAGAAAAAAAAAAGACGATCCTACATATACATCACTGTCAAGCGGATACTAACTCGAGTCTCTAATGTTTATTGGACCAATCGTTTGATTCGTGTATCTTGGAAAGACGGTTTCTAATGACGATGACAATTATTGTTTAGTCTTGGTTGATAATGACAACAAAACGACGATCAAGCCAATGTGATGGTTCCTCGTCTAAGTTTTTCTTCGTTCGCAACCCTTCCTAAGATCGCGGCGATTTACCCTCCCTCTTCTCCTTCTTCGTCTTCTTCTTTTTCTTCGTTCTCTTCTTCCTTTGCTATCTCCTCTTCCTCCACCACCTCCACCTCCACCTCCTCGCCCTCTTCAGCTGCTACTTTTTCTTCTTTTTCTTTAACGTTTTCTTCTTTTTCCTCTACTTTTATTTCTCCTCCTCCTCCTCCTTCCACCTCCTCCACCTCCTCCTCCTCCTCCTCCTCCTCCTCCTCTTGGGTGGATCGAAAATTCGCGGTTACAGCACCGATTCCGATCCTCGTGTTATTTCTCATCGATGTACCGTCACGGACACACCCCGATTTTTTCAATGATCTCACGCTTTTCCTTCATCGATCTCGTTACACTCGTACATCATCGTGTTATCTCGGCGAGTATTTAGATGGATGTTTTCGTTATGGAAACAATTGCGTTTGACAGAAAGCGTAACGACGAACGTTAACGACGGCGACTGCGACAGCAACGACACAACGACGACCCTGCCGAATCGGCCATTCGAGCAACTGAGATTCCGGAAGTCTGCCTCGCGGATCAGTCGCAAAGCTGGCAGTGCGGAGGAACTTCGAATCTCTATTTTTCATCCTTTGATCGTCGATCGATGTGATACGTGAGGGGCCATCGTCGTTTATACAGTCGTTCGAGCGATCGGATGATCTCTTGGCAAGAGGCACCTTTTTGGAGGCGATCTATCGCTTCTTGGTGTCTAAAAATATGCCTGACGCGAAATGACGCAAGAAACGTTTTTGGTACAGATTCGACAGCTGGGAGTGTTTAAGTATAGTATTTAATCAATTGTTGGTAGGTTCGATTGTTTTTCTCAAGAGCTGACGTGAATTCGAACTTAATGGGAGTCTGAAATCAATTGTGATATTGCCTCTCGTAGCTGGACTTGACTCCGTTTATTTTTTGGTATTTTTTGAACTTCGTTATCGATTATCTGTCTAATCTATGATTGTATTCTGATATCGATTGCTGTTTCCAAGTTGTATCTGCTCTTTTACTTTTATATATCTTTTTCGGAGAAATTAGTTCCCGATTGTAGGATGAAAGAGCCGTTTGTTTGTCATATTGTTATTGTTAACGATATTAGAGCGAAGGCACGAAACGCCTTTACCTAAATCAGTGATACATCGCGTTTTATTAGATTGCATTATTTACATATCCTTCTTTTATCGATCTTATATTTCGAGTTCTCAAAAAATCTTGTCGATATTGATTTCTTAATTCAATAGAAAATCATTGAAATGCGGCTTGAAAAGGGTTAAGTAGCGCGGTTTTCAAAGAGTTTAGATTCTTAGTCACTGTTATTGTCGATTGAGAATGGAGTGTAAACATTGGTACATAAGATATCTACGTCGAATGTTAGCAGTGGCTACATATCTTATGAAAACAATGGGGCTCTATTTAACCGCGCTCGACTACTAGGGCGACGCGGATGATCAATTGATTATAAATAATAATTTATCATCAACGGAAATAAACCATTTATTTTTATTCGGTTAATACAAATATACGATATCTCTAGACTCCGTCTGTAGACTAACAAATATTTATGACATAAAGCAATTCACCAAACTTTACAGACTCGTACGTACGTAGTACAAGACGATATAGCTCAATAATTCACTAGTGATATTTATCCACTTCGTATCTATTCGTTATTTTCAGATCGAGATCTAAATTTACATCTACTTTGGAATCGTTCAATTTTCCCACCAAGGTGTCGTAATCACAATTATTTTAGTTCTACGCTCGATCGCTAGGAGCGCTGCGATCGCCACATTTAACTGATTGCGACCTCCCCTGTCGTCCTCCTCGTCCTGCTGGCAACCAATCACCCTGACCGTATCAGCAAGCAGCTCAACGCCGTGCTCGACCAATAGGAGTTCGCGTTGTGTGCGATGCTTGACTGGTGCGTCGCCAGAAGGCGGCATGCGCGCACCAGTGGCATTTCCATGAATGTAACGCGTCGTCAGTTCACAACCAAACCGCAGACGATCGTGTTGTGCGTTTGTTCGTCGCGTTGGAGGCATTCTGACGACAAAAGCAGTCGTCGTCGCCGTCGTCGTCGCTGTAGGCTTAGGTACAGTGATCGTAGGTGAGACTCGTGAGCTCATATTATCTTGGATTTCTTTCGTGTGCCTCGAAGGAACTATCGAGTCGTCGTAGTGGCCTGGTGGTGGACATCGCATCATCATCGGCGAGAGAAACCTCTGTGGTCTACGTCTGAGCAAGGTGAACGAGAAGATGATATGTGTGACAGTGCGTGAACTCGGTTAACTTGTTGTTCCTGCTCTCGATTACTTCTCTCGGCCTTCCTTCTCTGAATCTCTTCCGGGGCTCCGTGATTCTTCTTTGGTGGTAAGTCAACCGACATAGTTGTGTACTCGAACGTTTGAATGCCTGTCGTTGTTCGTTGGTGTTGGTTTCTTCATCGATGTAGTAACGATTAGGTTTTATAGGCTTTTTTTTTGCCTTGCCATTACGGGTTTGAAATTTTTTTTTACTTACTACTTCTTCGTTGTTGACCATTTCAGTTTCAACATCTTGACACCTGGGTTTGCGTTGGGATGCGACGATCTTTTTCTCGTTTTCTAACCTAGGATCGAAGTTGCGCTGCGCTATTTGTCAAATGGTGAGTTAAGTGGGGAGGGGGAATGCGAAAAACGGATACAAGGATAGATGGATGGACGGATGCACGGGTGGATGGAAAGAGATAGATGGAAACTCGGCCTTTCGAACGTTGTCGAGTTGAGGTTATGCTGGCCCTTTTTTTGTTGTCTCGTTCCTACTTAGCCAGCTTCGATTGGTTGTTACGCGGGATTGTGTACCTTTAGCTTTATGCGTTATTTTGTACCTGCCATCGCGAGATGGTGTCGTCCTAGTCGTCGTTGCTGTCAGCGGTGGTGTTCAAGTTATATCGAAAAGGTACGTTGGATTCACTGGTCCAATGTCATCCTGATCGGACGTTTATCGATCCAAAAATTGCTCAAAAACATGTCACTGTAGTCGGTGCTAATCTGGAAGTCGTTTTCTTGATGAAACTTATTCGTTTTTCTAAACTAAGCAAATCTATGAAAGTCGTGTCGAATCCTAAAGTATCAAACTTCTTGTTACTTTACCTAGAGATGACATTTTTAAAGATTTTAAATAATTCTTCGTTCTTTTGAATTTCTCTTCAGTTTTTTTTTTTTACTTTTTGGAGTTAGACGAACGATCGAGAGCCGTTCGATCGAAAGATTGATCTCGTCATACGTATGGAATTTTGAACTTTTGCGTTTCTACGAATTTTTTTTTCAATCCTAATTAGTGGTATCGATTATATGAAAACGTACTTTTCATTCGTGTAAATCGTAGTTTTTATTTAACCAAGATAATTTACAACTTAAGTTATTATTTCGTCAGCCTTATTCAATCGTATACATTCGAGCTTAAAGGGATAATCGAATTTAAACGATATGCATTCGTATCGCTATAGTTAGAAGCAACGTGTCTTACCTCGTGATTTTGTTCGACGAAATGTGAACTTTGATACATAACGATTTTATCTCGTCTTTCTCGTAGATACGAGTCCTTCACTTTATATTTTTTCACTGCTAAAGCGTATGAATTTTTCTCTTCTTTGTGGCAAAAAAAAACGAACGCTTGTGCAGGTGTACGCGACACGTAGAAAGAAGCACGATATATATTCAATAAATTTTCGATCGCAACGAATCGAATGTTTTGCGCGGCTGTACGAGTTACGTAAGAAGTCGCTTGTAATGAGTACGCACGTGACTTGCCGGTAAGCAAGATCAAAAGTGCCTGTTTGCAGGGAAACTACCTTAAATGTCTAAGCAAATTTCTTTAAATTTGTTGTAACTTTTCTTCGGTTTCGAATCAAGACCTATCGAAGTTTTAATACGAGGAAGCGTACAATTATACGTTTATTCGGATCGATTTATAGACTTACTTCTAAAAGAAAAAGAAAAAAAAAGGTCGAAGTATGTCCGTCGACCCCTAAATGAAGAAATGTCGTTGTCGAGTCGAATTCTTCGACACTTGGGAATGGAAATGCAGCGATACACGTGGTCTAAGATCGTGTATTTAGAAAATATGACCTTTGGCTCGATCTCTCACGATAGACGAACTTTGGTTTGGGCCTCGTCGCTCTCACGCCTGTGCAATGTCGAACTCTAGGGTGACGGTTACGGTTTGAGTGTCGTGTAACGTCGGCTCGAGTGGCCATGAGTTTTCACAGTCCAAATCGCATTCCCACCGATGTGAAATGCCTTTTATCCGTCTTTTTGTTGGTCTACGCGTTAAGATGCGTACAACCGCGTGATCTGTGAGTCGATTCTTGCTTTTCTCCTTTCGTACCCTTAAGTGGTAGGATCTATACCACCGTTATAAGACAGGCTAGTCATACGTAGATGCGTTACTTTTATTATTTTCCGTCAGAGTAGCCTCCACGCCTTCATGCCATTGATATACTAATACAGATGTACTCTTGGATTTGTCGGTCGATTGGTCGAACAAAAGTTTCTTCCTAATTGTTGGGAATCGTTCGTGTCAACATGTATTGGTTCGATGATTTCGAAAATAAATTTCTTATCTGTGAACAAGTTTGGATTCATTTGCTTTATATTTTCAAAGACATTGGACATGAATTTTAAATGCGTACGTATCTAAATATTTAAGGCTGTGTCTCGTTCATTGATATTTTATACACTCAACAGTCGAAGTAAACATTCGTCGATCGAAAAAGTTGGAAACGCTCTCATTAAGACGCAAGTGTACGCACGCGGTCGATCAACAAAATCCGAGTCTAGGATCACACTGTTCTCCCTATGTGCATCGATTATCGATTTAAGAAGGATAGAATTAATCGTGTAAGAATTTGCTTTCGACAACCGCTTTGTTTCAGTTTTTAATCGATAAAACGATAAAGAAAGATAAATTGAGTCAAGACCGATGTTTTATTGTTAAGTCGAGCAAGATACGACTATGAGTGAATCTCCGATATTTTTATCGTTTTACTAGGTGTGCTTCGAATGACAAAAAAACTTCGCGACCGTTTCGGCGATGTCACGATTTTGTTCCATCCCTGACGAGACGATCTTTACGAATATTTTTATTCCTGTAATGAAGTTTCGAAAATCAGTAATTCCAGTTTGAGATTTAAACGAGATCAACCGTTCATTCAATCAGGATTATCCGTCGTGCTGGAAGTATTAGGGGTACCTGAAAGTCTTTTCATTTTTGAGCCCTTTTTTAAAGGATAAATAAGATTCTGATGAAAGTTGAAGTATATTGCGAAGAAATATTGCTAATTAATTTAAAATCACAATTGAATTTCGTTTAATAAACGGAACGATATTATGATTTCGCTAATTAAAGGGCAAACCGGTAATAAAAGGTGCCTGTGCAGCATAGATTTCCTGTCGTCACACGGTATGCGTGGATTTACTCTCTCGTGGAGCGAAACAACGAAACGTTTGAGAAGAATCGAACGTACGATAAGGGAAGAAGGATGATTCTCAGGCAGATCTATGAATTCCTTGTTGCTTCGTTAATGGGATGTCGTGGAGAGGAAAACTAATTTCGATAAGTGGATCGTTAACATAGATAGTGGAATTTACAAAAAGCATGTTCTGAGATAATTACGCTTAGCCTTATTGATTTTTACCGGTTGGGATGAAAGATTGTGTTTTTATAAACTATGACGCCAGTCTGTTGTTACGTACATGTTTAAAAATAGATTTATTTCTTTAGGAAAAAGAAATTATCCTTTGACCTAGGAAGACGTGATCTTTGTAATCCACCTTGAATTTGGCAGTCAAAGGTGATTTTGGACTCTTTCCTTTAATCCATTTGGCTTACGAGAACGACGTGCTCTTACCGCACATTATCCTTTAAGGTTCGTATAACCTTCTTGCACGTATGCAAGTATGCCTCCTGGGTGCAACCAGCGCTTCGGTTCAAGCCTGCCTCCAAGGCAAGTGCGAATTTATTTCTAAATGATCGTTTGTCACGTGTCAGTATCTTACCATACGTATTAATTATTCCATGTGAAATTGTAATAATCCAAAAATAATTTAGAGCGTATTTTCTTACGAGTCACAGGGATGCCATTATAAAAAAATCTGCCGCGTTTAATATCTTCACCTTATGCGGTCGATGATGGAACGATTATATTTTTTCTATTCTTTCCTTCTTGTTCGTTTACCAATAGCAAAATCGCTCGTTAGAGATAAGGAAAAGTGGATAACGACGCGTCGTTTAGCGATGAACGTCAGTTCGAGATCTTCACTAACGTAATCTATGGCTGCCCACATTATTTTGACTGTGGGGTTTATCTTATCGAAGGTTGGAATTGTCATGGACGATGGAACGTGACTGTCCTTTCATAATCGGGAATCAATCGATTCGAAGGGCAGAAAGGAAAGGCCATTTTGTATCTCACTTTTGTTTTTTATAGTGTTTATATAATAGTAGTAATGCTTATTGTTTTACAAATAAATTCTGCGTTGATCGACGCTTGGATTCAAATTGGCTCTGACGCATATTATTTGCTTTTGCTAGATCAATCGTTTCTGTTGCTACGATATCGAAAACGATATTGCATAAATCGACACGACCGAATGTAAATTCGCGGTTTTTCGTCGAATTTTCCTTCACGCCTATAAAATAGCGTCGATCTGATCGTTATTTCTTGTTTCCATAAAAACTTGATCGTCGATGAATATCTCGAGTTCGAACGATCGTATCTCTCCGATAAAGTTCGCGATCCCACGTCTTTTAGCACCAAATCTATGTCGCCTGCTCGATCTTTGGCTAAACAAAGTTCGTGTCTTCGGTTTAGATCCTTCGAAGAATTGAAGACGCGTGAAAACGAGATTTATTCGATGATTGGCATACGAGACACTCAAATTACGTTTAATAGATCGAACATCGGTCGTTCAAGGAGGCAAGAAAAGTGCAAAAATACATAATAAACGCGCGAACTTGAAGCGGCGAAAGTATTCTTGAAAATCGATCGAAACTTTCGATCGTACGTCGAACGTGCGACTGGCTTCTTCACGGTTAAGTTCGAGCCGTAATTGACGATGAGTTAATTATCACCAGGATCTGTTGGCGATCGATGAGTGCGCGTTAATAGCAAAAATTATCTCGTAATAGCATTGGATAAGCTCGTTAAACACGGCTTTTCTTTCCCTTTCGTTGTTCAACGCGCGTGCAACCGACAATATGCATGTAACAGGTGATTTTGAACGGTAGTTCTTATCGGTTCACTTTGAAATTCAAAACAGTAAACGCGGAAGCTTGAGAAAAAATCATTGTCGATCGCGTATCCGATACACGCGGTAAGATCGAAAACAGCGACCGGATGTCGTTTTGGGATCGAGAAAATTTGAAATTCCGTCATACGAGATTGATCCCTTAGGTCTTCGTCGTCTACTAGTAGATCGATAAATGCGAGATGTGGATAAAACCAGCAATAAGGCATCTTTTGCGATTTGGTACGCGCGTTGACGTATCTGGATTCGCCTTTTGTTACGTCATAATCTCGCGGTGGTCCTCGTAATGCGACTCCTCCCACGTCTCCTTCTCGGCTCCAGCCCCCACCTCGACCGAATTCTCGCCTCCGTTGGTTCCGAAACGCGACTCCAGGAAGAGCGAGTTCGTTTTCACTGCCTTGCGTTTCCTACCGTAATTAGCATTTTGAAAACAACAACGTTCACGCTAATTGGTGCCACACGCGTCATTCGTTGTTACACCGTTCTGCGTCTGGCTTTTTCGCATGGCCCGTGCGCTCCATCGGCTGTCCACGTGAATTCTTTAATCGACGTTTACCAGTGCTCCTTCCGGTTTGTCCCCACTCCGTCGATGTTGCGCCTACATCGGCCGGTGTTCGCTCTACAGGGGTCGCACATTGATATTAATTTCGTGCACGCTCTTAGTTTCCGTTCAATACGACAATTTGGAACTTGTCGCGTTGAATTATTGATTTGAACTATCGATTCAAAAAATGTCGTTCTTGTTCTGGTCATTTTTCGCTATTTTGAAAGTGTATGAGAACGATTTTCTAGATTACTTTATCATTGTTTGCGTGTAATTTTTGTAGTTCGCTGAAAACGTTGGTCGACCGAGAATAAGTGTTTGTCCAAGTTACCAGGATTTGAATTACCATGAATTGCCATACCAACAGTAAAAGGTTTCATCGTGAGGCATATAATGGGTGTGAGTTACGTCGTATAAAAAGGTTTTGTATCAAGATCCCGCAGCTTTTCTTAGAATCAATCTTCATTCAAATCGTTTGAAAGCGTTCGTCATTTAATTCCCTATAGTTTGATAATTGTGTAAGAAGCCAGCCGTTTGCGATATCTTGTATTTACCATAATGACGAACAGTTAATTCGTCATCGCAAGTTTTACAGCCATTGACTTTTACCTCTGTTGAGAGTACTTACAACTTACAACACTTGCGAGCACGGATCTCTCTCGATGGTGGTCTCCTTCGAGTAGGCAAAGACAGCCGATGCTACTTATGCCTGGCTCGAACGAGCCAGGTGTCCTCTCGCTAAGCGAATAATACGTTACACGCGGAATTGTCGGCCTTCCAAGATTAACTCTTGCTCGTTCAGTGGGACTTGAAATGATGTCATTCATCTCGCATTCGAGTTTTCTTTTATGTCCGCCGTCCTATTTGCAACGCTAATTTATAGTCGCCTCTATACAGTTGCGCTCTGTTAAAGCGGTGAATATGTACTGTTACTGTTTAATAAAGTCCGCGTTAAGTATTACACGACCCCTTTCATCTTCTTCCTTTTGGTGGCTTCTTTTCGTCTTCCTCTCTTTTCTTCCTATTCAAAAAGGATTTCACTGACGCGTCGATGTTCGAACTTACGATTGTTTGATCTCACGTACTAGCTACCTTCTTCTAACTCCTGCATTTTATGGATTGTTTCAGATTCGACGACGATACCAGCAGCAAGAAATTTAAAACCGGCTAAATAATGGCGCACGGAAGCAAAACGACGCGGCGAAAGACGTGATATCGCTAGGTGGTGGTGCGTGGTCGATCTCGGGGGCGAAACCGCATACGGAAGCGATGTCGATGAAACTACGACGTGGTCGTGCCCCTTTGCATCCTCCTGGCCACTGTCCTCGTCTTCCGTTTTTGTCCAAAGCCAAGCAGCGACGACAACGACCCTTAATCCTTTAAGAATACTCGAGCGACCTCCTCCTAACGAAGTGCGAAACGAGAGACAAGGGGAAAGTGGAGAACTCGTCAGAAGTAAGAAATTGACTTCTGGTAGGAGACGCATTTCGGGACACCAATTTCCAAATGTCGAGACGATTCGAGTCCATGAATAGTGATTTACGTATTGCATCGGTTTTCTAGCCGCTTGTTCTCCGATCTTTTTTTTTATTTTTCCTTTTTTCCCTTCCTCTTCCTTATCTTCGTCATCTTCGACTTCTATCCCTTCCTCTTGGCCACTCCCTTTGATTCTTGTCCACCTCGTTGTCATCGTGGTGCATACTGCCGCCACGGCACTGCTCTTCCTGCCTCTGCTAGTTGCTTGGTAGTTGGCAGCCAATCTCGAATTGTGCCAGCCGTCATCGTCACTCTTCTTCTGCGTTTCGGTTCTTCCGTGACTCGTAGATCACGTGGGGGTTTTCGAGAGCAGCGGACACCAGCTCAGCCGCGATCAAAGTGAAGTGCCCGATTCTTAGTGACATGGCCTTCATGATGAAAAAGAAGAAGTACAAATTCTCTGTGGAGGTCGATCTAGAGGAACTCACCGCTGTGCCGTTCGTCAGTGCTGTGCTGTTTGCCAAGCTGAGGTTGCTCGATGGTGGTTCTTTCGTCGATCATTCCACGAGGTACGTCATTCTTCTTTTCTACCTTGAAAATAGCTCATAAAGAGTAACATTAACGGAGTCGATGCACCAAGAAAAAGGTTGCTCCCGGGGTGACTAGAATTGTTGAAATTTGTAGACATTGATGACGACAGTGATTTTAATAACTTGAAACTCTACCTAGGCAAGTTAATTTCTTAACTTAAGTACTAAGTTAACTTACTAAAGTTAAGTACTAAAGTAACTTAAGTGCCTAAGTTAAGGCAGTTTTCTTGTCAAACGTCAGGATGTAGATTGCCCTATAAATTTAACAAATTCATTCAACTTCGTTCGCAGAAGTAGAATCACCGAAAGTGTTGAAAAAATTGCTGAATTCGTCAGAAAAAAAATAGGTCTCTTTTGCGGATCAATAATTTTGTGGCAGGAAATTCGAAGATTTCCAATGCAGCACTAGCACGAGCCGATTCGATCGAATTTGCTTAATATCGTCTACGCGGAATAATTCTGGATCAATCGTATTTCCACGAGACGTCGCCAGGAGGTTGGACATTCATAGTGCGAGTCTCTTCTGGGTGTATGAAACTTTTTACCCATGAATACTTGATATCACGTTGGACCTAGATACGGCGCTTCGCTCGCTGAAAACTCGTACGAAGTCGCGTTTCATTGAATTCGAGAAGAGCTCGTACGTTGCCGTGCATCCTCGTATACGATCTACCTTAAACTACTCGCGTACACGAGGTTCTACTTGCAGGGTAAAGCACGATCGTTTAAATGTTAAAGTTGAGAAGCTGTTTTGATTACAGGAATTGCGACACTTTCCTCTTTATTTTCCAATTTCCTTGATTTTATAATTAAAAAAAAAGAAATTAATTCAGTTAGAAAATGTTAAGACTATCGTTTAATCTTTAACTTTAAAGTAACTTTGTCGAACGTTAATTCGACGATGACAGATATAACTCTCAAAGTTTTAAGCGAACTGGTTTTAGTTTATCTATAGGCGGAAAAATGCAAATATTAGGCGCTTATCTTCATACATGCCGCATATATCAATATCTTTGAATATTCGTAAAGAACCGCGCGATAAAGACTTGTTTACCGAAGGTGTACGAACAATGATGAACAGTTGCTGGACTTAATGTGTCCGTGCATTTCAAAATACTCGATAAATAATCATTCGTCAAATAACTGTCGAATATTTACGTATGCTGTTCTATCGAAGGAAATGATGTCGTTTAATACTCCATTACACGAACTAATTATTGGATGGGAAAACATTGAAAATCACACAAATGCTTTTAATTAGAACATTAAGTCCGAGCATTAAGTATGGAGTTAAGAAAAGCTAGACTCGATAAATAATGATTATGTGATAATGATTAATTCGTATTTTCGATGTTCGGAATTGCAATATTATTTTGCAACTCCCAATGCCGCGTGCATCGCGAAGAGCACGCTTAGAAACTTTGCGTTGCCTTGCTTTTTTACCTGTTACTGTTAATGGGAAATATACTCAAGTCAACAAGAATGATACGAAATTATTCGTTAATCCTTATTTCTCACTCTTCCCCATAAGCCATTCTTCTTTGTCCTTTCTTTCGTGCATCTTCTCTTTTTTTTCGTAACAATAGTCCCGACAATGACGTCGAGAACGACGATACAATTTATGAAGGTTCCGATATTTGCGCAGTTACGAGCAAGTGCGTTACGTATGCCGCTATTGCGTTTCCTTTTCACGAGGAATAATGCCTCCACATGCGACGCAGATGTTCGTACAAGAGAAAAACGGATACTAGAAACGTTCGAATGCACTTGTTTTCGCGATTCGTTTTATCTCTTCGTTCTGTAACGCGAACTCGACAGTTCGAATAGACCGAAACGTTCGATCGTTGCTCGCGTTCGGTCGAACGAATTCACGCGTATTCTAGTTTATCGGCTCCGAAGTTTTAAGGTTTTACGATTTTTAGGAATTCCCTCGCTCGATTTGTCGAGGTAAAGTCTCTGTTTTTTTTT
>JAITYT010000835.1:528544-542638 GCA_025433975.1 Liostenogaster flavolineata
AGCACGAGATAACTCGTTAATACTAATAAAAAATCTGTTAGTACTTTAAACTTAATACGTTAATATTTTTAAACATTACCTACAAGTAAATAACCCTAGCAATTGTAACAAATCCGGAAAAAGCAATTGACTGCGTCTTATTGGAAGGCACTTCCTTTCAGTTTACATAAGTAAAAAAGCAAATAAAAGAAATTCCATTGCGAAGGTGCGTGATACGTGCGAAAGAAAAGATAGAAGAAGCGAAATGCGATATCAGTGCCATATTTACGGTGTTATTATTCGAGGAGATTCTTTTTCAGAAAATATCATTGAGGCAATTTATGACGCAGTAAGGCATAAATCCGGTCGCTGGCGCTCGTTCTCACGCAATGTGTGAATTTTCGGTGCGGTGTCTCGTTCAATGAGGGTGTGACGGCTGACAGGACGCACGTATTGAAAGGGTTAAAGGATTTATTTTCGAGGCGTTTGTTATAAAGAGTTAAGTCTAACGGTGTGCGTGATCCATGAGCACCCCGGAAGGATCGGATCGTTCATTACGAACTAAAGGGAACGACGAACACTCGGATAAAATCTAATTCCTCGTGTTTTTCCGCGCGTCTCGGACACGAGTTTCTTATTCTTCTCAACTTCCACTAGAGGAAAGGCGTTTCCGAACGAGGGAAACCCGACGAAGGGTCCAATAGAGTCGTTAGAGTCGTTCTCTTGTCGCTCGTCATCCTGTCGTTCACGAATTTTTCCAATCTTCTTCTCAGTTTTCCCGAATGCCTAGAAGATCCTAAAGATACAAAGAACTTACAATTTTCTCGCGTTTCTTGGCTCGTCCGACGTAGTCTTCCTTTTTCAAGGATCGATGGAATGAGTAAAAATCGTGCGTATGATCGAATTTAAACCTATTCGTGTTTTCGTTTTTCCATTTTTCCTTCGAATCCGTTCTTTGGCCCTCGCAATATCTAACTTTCCAGTCAATTTTCATCGTCCTTTTTTCCTCTTTCGAAGCTTTTGGAATCATTTTCTCATATAACGAAATTAATTTTTCTTCTCGAACTTATTCTCGTTTTCTTTGAATTTTTTATTTGTTTTTCTTTTTTAACTTCTCGCAGCATATAATCTTCAGGCAACGCGTCGACGATATATAATTGGTACTGTTTTATCCCGAACGAATTGATACGATTTACGAAACTGGTCATTACCGAAAGTAGGTTAGTTGTAACAGCTGTGGGCGTTGTCAAGAGAACGCCGACCGGTGCGTTTATTTTTTAACGTCTAACCGATCGGGAAAAGAAGGAAGAAAAAGTGGAAGAGGCGATCTTGTCGGTATTGCAAAGACACGATAAATTTAACGATACTTCGCACGAAAAGACAGTGTATTGTACGAACGAACGTCTTCCTAGGTTCAAGAAAGCCTAGAAAACGCGAAATTTTTGAGGTAGTCGGTGACGTTAGAAAGACAAAAACTTCCAATTCAGCTTTGCAGCTTGAGGATTTCAAGTTCTGACTACATACGCGCGAATATTACTACTATAATTTTGAGATTGATTTCGAAATTCAGTTTGGAGACATTTAATTAATATTAATAATTAATAAGTTCTTATTAGACATTAATTTCTTATTTTACAATAATCTATAGACGCTCGTTAACTTATTTCGCCCCAAAATTTCTATTTGGAACATCGCATTTTTCCGCAAATAAATGACGAATTTCGTAAAATA
The DNA here is from genome assembly GCA_025433975.1 of Liostenogaster flavolineata. Classification (NCBI taxonomy): domain Eukaryota; kingdom Metazoa; phylum Arthropoda; class Insecta; order Hymenoptera; family Vespidae; genus Liostenogaster; species Liostenogaster flavolineata. Next base: position 530,255 of record JAITYT010000835.1, read on the forward strand.
ATATAATACAATGTGTATAAATATTATTAAAAAGTTCGATACCTAATGGGTTAAACACGACGTTCGAATCTGAAATGAATTTTCCCGAAGTGATTGATCGCGCAAGTAAGAAATATGCCGCGGCTGTTGCAAAGAATCATCGTTTATTGTTCCTTCGTTACAAAGGGTGTAGAAAGCTAAACCTCGTCTTCAAAGAGCAGCTTGATCGTTTTACTGGTCCGTGGACATGGTTATTGCTCCATTTACTTCTATAAAGAAGTTTTTATGAGAGGAACGTAAACGAAACGAAAGCGTCGCCTTTTCAAAAATCGTTGAACTTCTAAATCTACCTAAACGAAGAACCTCGACGTTTCTCGTTCTTAAAGTAGGGTGCAGGTTACTATCACGCACCGTAACAGCAGCAGCTTCCTGACGGATCTCTTTACCACTGTATAACCGCAATAACCATGAGTAACTTTCAAGGCTCCGGCACAGTGTCACTGACACACTAACTCCTCGATTGAACGCATTCATAATGAACATAGTCGGAATTTATGCCGAGAGTCATATCAGCTACCTTGACTGATGTTAAGAAAAGCAGAAAGGCAGAAGGCAAGGCGGTAGTCGTTCCGTTGATGCGTATAGCCGCGCTTTGACGGTGCGATAGGATCGATAAAGGAAAATTCCATTCGTTACAGGCAGCAATGTTCGGACAGTCGATTGGTTTGCGGTTTTCTTTTCAGATAACAGCTAATGGCTTTCCTATTTTATTTTCGAAATTGTTTCCTTCCTTTTTCTTCTTTCTTTCTTCCATTTTACTCTTACTCAGTAGGATGATAGGAAACCAAGGAAAGCGTCGAGTGCTTTTTTCGGAAGAATTCAGGAAGGATTTAGAAAATGGAGAAAGCGTTGAATCGGTCCTGCCCTATTAATTCCGAGTCCTCTTAATCGACGCGTTTCTTTTCTCTGATTTAGTTTGGATTTGGTCTGGAAAACTTAGAATTCGACGCGAAAATTGGATCGAAATATTTTCATACATTGACATTTTTATGATTCGTCAAAACGAAAAATCGCAGTGAATACAACTCGCGATCATCTTGATTCGAAGGTACACTCACGATGCCTTAAATCGAGATTCAGTCACGCGCATATCGTAAAACCAACTTCCCAAACCTGTCGACTCTTGCTCTGCACTTGTTGCACTTTAAACGTCGACTTTTCGAGTTCGTGGATCACAATGACGATGACAACCGCCAAGAAGCCGACGTTGGCACACGTCTTGTCGGTTTCTAGGCGTAAGACTATCGATTTTGCCGATCGTAAAACACCTAAGTTCCAGCAGTGGAAAAATTAAAAACACCGTCTTACGCTGGAGCTTCATCGATTCTTCCATCGGTGATTTTAGTAGGCGGAGTTGCACATCGTTAGGTCATTGTGTGTGAAAGAAACGAACTTCGTCACATCTCTTTGTTCCGCATGAGGTTTCCTTGGTCGAATTCCTGGCAAATCGATAACAAACGAGTCGAAAATTTTCTCAAGAAGGAAAATTAAATGCCTATTAATAAGCTTTAACTGCCAATTAAAGCAAGTGATATCAAATTTATAAATATTTCTCGATACCCATTTCTATTTGTCAGATAGAGGGCAAACGAAAACACGTCTATTTTTAAATCGCTTTTTTAAACTTGGAAATAATCGATTTACGATATTAATTACAACTTAACGTTTCGTGTGTTGCCAAAAAGTCCAAAATGGCGCCGTGATGGCAGGGCGAGATCGCAACCTCACAAGGACGATAAATACTGTTAATTTCGACTTTCCTTTTAGACTTTCACCAATCTATTCTTTTTCTAAGTTTCTTCTTACATTCGTTTCCGCAAATTCCACTGGCGTTTCGACAAATTGCGTAACGTTACCTTCGATGGCGCCGGCTACGACGTCGACGTCGTCGACGTTGGTCTATCGATTCGCGGAAAACGAACCGCGCACCCGCGCTTTTCGTAAGCCCCGCCTGGGGTATTCGACCAACTAGAAACGAAATTCCCACTCTCGATTCCGAAGAAGAATATTCCCTCGATCGATTTTTTCCTATTGGCGTGGTCTTATTATGTGTCCTTTGAAAAAAATATTTTTCAAGAGATTTTTTCCCCTTTTTATTGGTATAAAGAATGTCTCGTTAGGATCCATGCGATCCAGTGGATCGAACGATAATCTAGTAACATTATACAATATGAAAAATTTGACGCAAGGCATTCATTGGAAGTTTTTCGATTTTTGTTAGCTAGTTCTGACATTTTGTTTGAACTGTGCATTTTTCCGTAACGTCGATGCACTTTAGAGCAGCTCGACTTTCCAAGGAAGGCGTTACAACGTGGTCGCGTGTCGATGTTATTTTTAGGTTTACGCGTTAATCGATAGTCCTCGAGGATGGACTTTCAACGAAGAGAGCAGAGCAAAACATCGGTTTTAATCGTTTAAATTGCTCTGTTGCTCCGATCCATGGTATCAATAACTATCAAAATTTTATCTATTTTTATCACGAGGAGAAGTTTAATACTTTGGAGTCGATCCAATATCTTTGGAATCATTGAATCACTCATTGAAAATATGGCAGCTATTCGAAGTATCTTCGTAACTTCCTTACGTCATCTACCGAGAAACTTCTTCGAATCAGGAAATTCCTTCTTGTCTGACGTATCTGTGCTCTTCCACGGATTTTTATATCCTAGCAATGCTTTCGAATCTTTCGAATTTAAAAAAAAAAACCCTTAAATTCCAGAAACGTAACGTTTAAGTAGATCGAAATTTCGTAGAAATCGGTTGTACTCCACTGGGAGAGCATTTTCTTTGGAGAAGAAAAAGTGAGTTTCACGCGATACTTTGCACGCGGCTCGAAAATCCACGAGGGAAATCGCGATGATAGGTTCGTTCGATCTCGATCTCGAGGCACACGATTTGTCACAGTTGTCGATCAGCTTCTCTGACACATGTAGCAGATACAATAGTGGACAATATCCACGTCTATCATGTCGGAGATCGGGGTTCGATTTTTCGTCGGGGAAATAAAATTTGTTTTTGAATTTCCTTGAATTAAAGAAGGATTTTACTTTTTTCAACGTACCTTAGTATAAGTTATTAACATTTTCCTTTTCCGAAATAACAGCAGATTATTTTTTTCCCGTTTTGTCATTGCTAATAATCAAAATCGGAGAAACATTACGTGTTCAAAATATAATGATAATGACGATAGTTTTTTTTTCTATACTTGATATAAAAATGTTTAAGACACAGTTTTTCTTCGTACGAAAAATAGCTGGGATCTGGCAGAAGTAAACTTGAAATATTTTCGAACAGTTTAGAGTTAAGTGTAAGTGTAATTAGCAACTGACTATGCTCAACGTGAAGCCTTTTGCCTTCATTCTTATCTTTGTATATATTTTTATTCTTTTTACACGTTTAAGATTTATAGTAGCTCTCTTGTAAAATTTAATATATTGCATTGTTGTATAAAAAAAAAGTCGACCAGCTGAGAAAATTTGGCAGGTCGAAGGTCGATGCTGAATACTTTTTTACCACGTGTGACGACGAGGAATTCCCGAGTGGAAATACACGTTTATCGTGAAACGTGCAAGAAAGGAAAAAGACAGAAGGAAGGAAATGCAGTATTCCCTCGACTTTGCTACTAATTATAGACTTCGAATGCTCGATTAAATCGCTCTTTTGCCCGTGGCAATGGCTCGGTACTTATTCGTATCGATTATGTGCGTGTATTTCCTCTTTCTCGCTTTGTCGCCCTGCCTATGATTCCATCTCTCTCTCTCTCTGACTCTCGTGGTATTATCGTAACAGCACTAGGTAAGAATTCTATTCGAGTTTTACGGAGCTCTCAAAGTTCTTCTTCCGCTGGGAGACTTAAAATTTCTCTCTTTTCCTTCTTTCTTTCAATGAAATGGTAGAAAAAATTTACGGTTTCACCGCGGTCCAGTTCCGTCGAAACGAGCCAGAAAAATACGCAAAATGTTCTTTATAGAGTAAGTAATAATTTGTATTTAATAGAAAATGTCCTTCGTGGAAGTGTGCACTTCGTTAGATTTTTGTCGTTCTGCTACGTGAAAGCCTTTCAGTAACGGTAGAACATATTTTTCTTTCATTTTTCCATCCTTGATTTTTGTTCAATTTATACCAGCTATTTCTGTTTACTACTGAAACCGAACTTCTGACATAATTTCTGTGCTCCTGTTGCGAACTTTACAAACCAGTTTAGAAAGTTCGTGTTACATTTCGACAATGCGAATAAATTCGATTAATTGTCAACGTGACGTGAATGATAGCGATCACAATTATCATTTTAACCGATCCTACTGATCCAGTTTTTACATTTACGTTCGCAGGAATAAATTCGACCTTTCCTCTTCCTTTTCCAATCCAGATGTACCGTGCACATGCAGGTTCAATACAGACGCAGTCTCACTCTCGTTACCACTTCCTTTTCCTTTTTCCATAGAGCGCGGCAACGCAACCAAGTCGAACGTTAGCCAGTAAACGAATCACCGTTTCGAAGGAGAGGCGTTCCATTAATTAACGACGAACGACTTTCGTTTTATCAAGCGCACTTTCGTAACAGAAATTACACATCGATTTGGTTACCTCAGCGCTCGTTAATGTCCAAATTTTGTGGATTTCGTATCATTCTCGTATCAGTCTTTCTTTCTCCTCTTGCTTCTTTCCTCTCTCCTCTCTTTGTTTCTCTTCTTGATCGCAATGACCCCGTGCGCGACAATCGATCAATGGGATGCTTCCATTCCACGATTTAATAAAATTACAAGCCTCACAAAAAAGGGTTCTGCAGTTGCACATTACTGAGTTCATGACAGGTACTCCGTCACGTCGAATCAGTTGGATGTTTGTCGAGTCTCTTAAGATTCCTCACTTAGAGGTGGTCTTGGAACGCTTAAACGTAATTGCTCTCTTGGACATAGAGAGCTTGGACAGGCTGCAATGTTCGATCATATTATGTTACAAGCTTTTCCAGTTTCGCGCTGGATTAATTATTAGTATTAAATTAGAACAGCACGATTACCAATTCGTTTGACGCTGATACTAGTCAGCATGGGTCAACATTGGAATCGGATCTACTCGATTATTTGTTTCCTCATGTTCTCAAGACATTTCATATGAACGTAATGCATATATAATCCCAAAACATAGTATAATATAATATAATATAATATAATATGTTTATATTAATATCATCTAAACGAGTAAATATCGCTCATTGCCTTGTTTCGTGGAAACAATTTGGTCCGTTTACAATTTATCTTTCGGAGCAGGTAAAAAAGAACGATAAAAATAAAATAAAAATATAATTAAAACAATATATAAAACAAAATAACAAAAAAAAATAAAAATAAATTTGACGGAAGCCACGTCCAACACTGCACGCACCTATAAACTGAAAATCTCACTCACGAGAACGGCATAAAAGAGTCGCATCTACACACGTGGCACGTCGTTTCAGGTTTTATGGTTTGCCACGTTGGAACGTGTCGATGCGTGTTCTCGTAAAATCGTCGCCATCCGGTCATTTCGAGGGCACGAACCTGCTCGTTCCTGTCAATCGAACGTCGATTCAATAGATCATGTTTTAGAAGAAGCGCGTTCTGGAGATTCTAATGTTGCCGTGATGGCGCCTTGGTGTCTTGCTTTATGATTTCTCACGCTCGTGGACAATAGGAACAACTTTTCTTGATAATCGGTCGTTCAAATGGGAATCGTTAGGAAACACATTGTTAATAATTAATGAACATACTTGAGAAGTATATCGTTTAAGAGAGAAATCCAAGAAATAGTGTCTTAACACGTATTAATAATTTGTTGGCATCGTTGTCATAATCGAATAGGGACACGAAGACGAAAATATACGTAAAGGCGAATTTCCAGTGGTTCTTTCGTCTTTGTTTCATATACGTATCACGTACGACCTGGATTTTTTCGTAATTGTACGAAAATGGTCGTCGATCGAGTTTCCGTTTTCTCTCAACCGTGTCGAGGAGTCGTGAAAAGCGCTCTACGACCTAGACGTTGACCGAGTTTCTTTATCACTGGACAATTTTTGATCAGTTGAGGATCACCATATTGTTGATATCCATTTTTATCATGTCGTGAATCGACATGTCATTTAACGTGTCGTTTCAATCGGTTGTCTTCGTTGGCAAAACTTTTTTTAACATCCTTCTATTGATTTTTAGCAATAGATGGCGTTACATGTTCTTTTTTTAATGACCTTTGTCAGTGTTACGATTATGAATCATGAGGTTGCCAAATAGATGGCAAAAAGTCATCGAACAGAATGAAAAATATATAATTATTGATTAGAGTTTGTTCTTCGTATAAATAATTGAGTTTTATTTTCTACTTAAAAATCAAAATTACTCTCTTGTCAACCCAATAATTGGATCTTTAATGGTGTTACTCGTACTTATGCTTATGGACCGCAGAAACTGTTTTTTTGAACGGTGACGCGTGTAAAAATCGAGAGAAACCGCCGTAGAACGAATTTAATTTCACGAGGCGAAAGTCTTAACGGTCGTTCCTATTATCAAGAACTTTCTTAATCGAGATACGTATCGAAGTAATAAGCGTATCTATAAAATAAAACGTTCCTATCCTGAAAAGTATTTCCTAGTTTAGTGCAACGCACGTATGTTTCGTGGAAATTGTTTGGCGAGCGGTCGTAGGAATTAAGCCGCGCAAAATGCCTCTGGTGGGTAATTAATTTCACGTTATCAAAGTTTCGTTAATTTCCGTTCATTCCTGGAACTAATCAGGAAGTAACCGAACTGTCTAACTGCGTAATGATTAGAAATAACCTTTTAATTAAAATTCATTGTGATGCGGATCACCCCGTCATATTGTTACACCATTAAAAAATATCGTTCGTCACACGGACAACGTAGCCACGAAAGACGTTAATGTTAGGTCATACACTGTTATAACTATTAGGACGTACAGCTCCTCATTAGGCAAGGTGACCTCAAAGGAATTCATCAGGATTACAAGGGGATTTATGGAAAATGAGTTTTCACTTTGTAGATTTCGAAAGGCTGAACAGAAATGATTTTCGCCCCACCACTTTCCACATTTCAGGGAGGAAAAGGGGAAAAAGAAATATCTTTGAGTTTAAGACGCGAACCACCGTCGATCGATCACGTCAAATGATTTTCATCCCTCGAAAGCGCTGAATAGCTTCGTTTAAATCACGAGTCCCGTCGCCTTTCTTGAATAACTCGATTAAACTCAAGTACCCTGATTTTCCTCGTGTCACTTGATTAAATATCGCGGACTAGACTTGCGCTCCTTTAAGGTAAAGCTCAAGGCGATCGGTTGGACTCAATACATATTCATAGCTGAACATAATCGTTTCTGTAGTAACTATCGAAAGCGTTAGATCGTTCGATTGCGAGTTGCGGTATCGAGAGACTGAGCCTGAAAATCAGAAGAGAGAAGAGATGGTGATTTATAGAGAATATTAGCAACAGCGAAAAAAAAAATGTTATTCAAGATGGACGACCGTTTTTTACAGATCAAATTGGACAATTTTGTCAACTCGTACGGATCCGAAGTGTCATGCAAATAAGAACAATAGTTTTCGTTACTTCGGTCATTCGAGAACAATTTCTTTTGATTTTTTGGAATCAACCAAAAAAATCAGAACACTTCCAAAATCATTCGATGCTTTCTAATATTTCTATTTACTTCTAAAAAAATCTTCCGTTTTTGCTCCAACAAATATCAAGCGTCGATAGAAACCGATCGTTGACCCATAGCTGTTTATCAAGCAGTCGATTTTCTTGTTGTGAAATTACAAGAAGTGAAAGTGTCCACACAAATGGCAGACGATCGGTTAAAATTTACTAAAATTGCACTCGCTAGATTTCGAGATTACTGAACCTACGAATATATTGCTTGTCGTTCGTATTCTACCATTTAGCTGTGGCACTTGGAACGACGTTGTTTTCATCGCCATAGTCGTGCTGATGATCGTGTTACGCAACAGCTGTGTGATCCTTTTTCATCTTCTCTCCATCTTCCTGACCTAAGCCTTCTAACGATGCTTCGTCACCATCGTAGTTTCCAAGTAGATTTACATTATCACGTGCAGACCATGAACGTGTGATTGGCTTGGACCTTGTACAAAATTTAATTTATCGACGATGGGTCTTGTATCTGGATATCTTATTGGGAACTTGGCATAGATTTAGGCTCAGTTCTGAATAAAACTTTTGCTTAAAATACCTCGGTGAAATTGTGCTTTCGAGAGCATTTTGAGAAGTCCCATTTTCTTAACAAACTACGTGGCTGTAAAATTATAGCAAGTTCGCAGAAACTTAGTGATATTTGCAAACGCGTCGTTTCTCGAAACAGAGACCTGTGAATTCTCCAAGGAACGAGAAGAAATACCCTCGTGATGGTTGTTCTCGTTTGTTCTTCTCCAACCATAAACGTCGTTCTCTTTTTGTCGTTGAAACGTAGTACAGCGCAGTATACACACGTGCACTTGCGTAGATCCTGCTGACACGATGAACGTGTGAAGTTGTTAAAATTGCCACAGTGAGTTTGACGACGAGCCGAGGGGAAGACGATCTTATTGCGGGTGAAACCGGGAACTGGCACCCTTGAGTATCCACTTTAACGATCTCCGTCCTGAACTACTTCTGATAGTTTCGTACAACGAAATCCTCTTGGAAAACAATTACCATAACACGAGACAATGCAATTAGCAATTACCATTTAGACCGATAAATCGTAATTGATGAGATACAGCCGATGTTGATCATATCCCCACTTCGTTCGAGATGTTCTCGATAATATTAGTCGTAGGACAAGGTCCATCGGAGATTAAAATCGACCGTGGAATGAAAACGATGCAAAATTTATCAGTTTCGTTAATCGATTTCCAAGAATAGATATTTTCAACCTTAGATAAAATTGTTTGGCTCCGCTCGTTCCCGATTATCATGTTCCTCTCTTGAAACACTTGGTATTTATCGATACGAAAGATTTATCGATAAACTATGATCTCTATCAGCCAGTAAATCATCAAACGTGTTTTCCCTTTACAAGGACAAAATATCGTGGTGTCTCTTAGGGTACTTGTAACGTAAAGATCGAATAAGTAAGATGGACGAGCAGATATTGATTTAATCTCACGTGATTTGGACTTTGGCCTACCGAGGCGTCGGAAGAAGAAGATAGAAGAGCGAACTCTTGTTTGAGCTGCGTTACACTTGGACGTTTATTCAGATGTAGTCTGCGACCTTGAAACGATCTTATCATTCGATAAGGCGTTTCGAGCGGCACGCGTTTACGATTTTCTCAACTTCGTTCCGACTTTCATGTAATCGTAAGTCGGCACGGTTCGTTCCTCTCTTTCTCGCACACGCTTTTTTTTTCACGCATCTAAAGATATCATCGACAACGATAAATTTAATCGATAACAACCGTAACGTGCCTGAAGCTTTTAAATATTTGCTCAATTTCGCACAGCGAATTGGTTTCGATATCGTGCCAATTTTATCTTGATGGGCTCTCCTTTATTCGAACAGATTAACTTAATTTAATAACGAGTGAAATTATTTTTTATTACGGCAAACGAAGTTAGGATCTTGTTTATTTTCTTTTTAATGACGCGATAGTTTTATTTATACACTTTCAGGCCTTCGAAGAGCATTTTAACATCCGGTATTTCGTTTCGCTTCGCCGGTGTCCGCTCCAATTGGTCGAAACACCTTTGAACTTTTAATTATAATTCCTCCGCGATCTTCTTTGCCTTTTCCACCTGTTCTTTACGGATACTAAAGCAACTGGTTTAAAATTAAACACGTAGAGGCACAGCCAGATTGGTCTGTCAAACTTTTCTTTCATTCCTTTCGACTTATCTTTTCTTTTCTACTTTGTTTTTGTCCTACTAGCGATTAAACGTAATGATGAGTATGAACAAAAGAAATACCTTATTATTAGCACAATTTCACTAGTTCATACTAGTTAAGCTAGCTAATTTATTTGTCCTTTTCTTGCAATTACTCGACGAACAAATCTGCAATAAGATATGTCACAGTGTATTTCAGATGGTTTAACGTGAAAAATGTTTTTGTTCTCAGGCAAGAAGTTGACAAATTCGGGATAAAAGTTGAAAAATATACGTTGTAATAAAAAAAACTTAAAAAATGGTTCGCTACAGGCGAATCAGTAAGGTTTCTCTCTGAATGATAAAAAAGACACGACTTTTTGATGGCTTTCGCGACGAGCTTCGTCGTGCTAATTACATCGTCCTCGTTGTCAACATCGTCGTCATCGCATCATGGTACGAATTCACTTCGCGAAATTCGCCGTGTACTTGAATCTCTCGAGGACTGGCAGGGTGCGTACGAAATATCGCGAAAATAGATCACTGTGTACGTTTCCGTCTCGCTCAAAACGTTGACCACGCGCTGATTTTAACAGCATTCCACGTTCCTCTGGCGCGCTCGATTGGTCTTGTTGCCTCCGGTTCAGCCTCGCGGAACACTGAACGCGCCACGATTAATTTCAGCTTCGTATTTATTTATCGTTGGGACTCGTAGTTCGAAGCTTGCAGTCTGTTAGAAGAGAGATCATCTTTGGAGAACATCGGAAAAATTATTTATTCGATTAAGTTAGCTATTACTTGACAGGCTAAGCATCTGATCGAATCAATTGGGGCAATAATTTCAATTCAAAGGTTTTTTTTAGGTATTGGTCTTAAAGTCGATCTGCGCCAAAGAAACACGCGAGAACCTTCTCAGAAATCCATTTCGTAGAGTAAAAGGTTCAACTAAACGAGTAAAGCTTGAATTTGTCAGAAAGATCAAAGTCCTAACGCCCAAAAGTGTTCAGTTCTACGAATCTACTATTTAACGCAAAATGTCAAGAAAGAGTATTTAGCGTTATCAAGCGTTAAATTCATCATTTCCACTTGCTATTCTGATTAAACGAACGTCTGATATAATAAAACGAAGCAACGAGCCAACGAAAAAGGTGAGTTACTTCGATATCTCGTTATTCGTTATCTTCGATCTAAAAAGACCGTTACGTTTTATCGCTCCTCGTAATCTTTTTCCACCTCCGTTCCTTATCTCGATTCCGAAAGTCAAAAGAGATTCACATGGCACTACTCTACATCTGGAACTTCATCCAACCACAAAGGCGTTCGATGCAAGTGACAACGGCATGCTGACGATGATTCAGAATTGGCTCGGCTACCTGCCCGCTCGAGCGTTCGACTGCAGAATTCAGGGTCGCTTGTTTATCGATAGGAGCAGATATTGATTGGTGTCGTACCGCTCAAATCATTTCGTTGGTCTCCTCAACCTCTTCCGTTCATTGCCAATTTATTTCTAACCGTTGCGAATGTTATCGAGGAAATATACGTAGGTTCGATTTATCTCGAATCGAATCGCAATAAATTAAAGTCGATCGGAAGATGGGAACGTAACTATTTACCTGCTTCGATGTAGGTTGCTATTGCTGAAACGTAAACGTATTTGTTGACACGTCGATGTCGTCAGTTCGACTTTTATCGCTCTTAGAGTTTTATTCTCTCCTATTGACGCAACATATGCGTTGAAGTATTATTCTCATTCTTCATAGAAACAGTATACTAGCTTGGAAATGATGGCGATTGATCATTTTTAGAAGTAACGAAAGAAACAGACAGTTTTGTAGTCCAGAAAGCGTTTGCACATTTGTGATCGGCGCTAGATGCTAAAAAATGTAGAACCTTTGGAAATGAAAGATTCATGTAGGACCTTTTAGAACGTCTTCCAAGGAACAAAAAGATTCGCAGTTTTCTGACTGAAAGATTCTAGCATTCGTTGAAGGGTTGGAGTCATTCTCGCAGGATTTTCAAACTCTGTCAGGAACAAATGCTAACAAGTGTCAACAAGTGAACTTTTAACAGTGAGAATTTCTGACAGATTACACGATTCTAAGACCAAACGACGAAAAATCGAACGATCGAAACGATGAATGGCAATTGAAAGGACTTTTGTCTGTTATTTAGTTGCGTCTTTTACCCAAAATGGCAATTATTAGTTAATCCCTGATGAAATATATTTAATAAGACGCACGATCACTTGATCTCTGATCTAATCGTGCTCTACTTGAAACTTATCGATGATTCAGCTGAATGCTTTCTTTCATCCGTCGATTCAGACTTTCGCAAACGCTCGAATGGCTCTTCGAATTGGTTTCTAATCCGTCCGATGGAAACGAACGAGATCCGTTACGCGAACTATTGATCTGAAACCGAGGAATAAAGATCGAACAGAGACCTTTTCCGTACGTAGATGTTCTAGTCGGCTTCGCTGTCATCGTCGTCGTCGTCGT
>JAITYT010000835.1:574952-587577 GCA_025433975.1 Liostenogaster flavolineata
TAAATCAATTTTAACAATGAACGTATCTTTAATCTCTGAAACAAAGAAAAAGTTACACGATAAAAGAAAGGACAAAATTAAGTGGACACTTCGAATCGCAAGCAACAATTTACCTAAGTACAATGCGTGGTACTTCGAAAATACCATTATGGGTCGTTTGCTATCTACTATATTTTTATGATATTTTTTATATTTCGGAATATTTTGTTATTCGAATTTTTATTTATTTTTCATTCAGTTTCCAAGGCTTTTGAACATTTTATTTAAATACCAATATCGGTGCGTGATTTTATGTATTTCTTTATTCTTAAGAAATCTCTTTTTCGATGATAACGATTTGAAGTGTTTTTTTTTCCTTTTTAATGAAAAACTTTTTTGTTCACAATACTCGCGAACCGTTGTTTAAATTCTCGTTAAAATCTATCAAATAACAGTGTGACACTATTCTATTCTACCCCTGATTCAAGTAGAAATGTCCTTAACAATTCCTAAAGAATCTGTCTAAATGCCAAAAATTTCCAAACGATCGTATTGATTATTTTCTATCGTTTTTGTAATTAAGAAAATACTTTATACTTTTCCTGATTTAGTTGGAATTACATCGTATTTACATTACAAATAATACATTCGATGCTTGTGCGCCACGACAGAAAAATCATTTTTCTGCAATAAGGATGGGTGGAGCTGGGGTAAAGGCGGGACTGAACGTAGTATTCACGTACAAATTTCACTTCTTACAAATCATTATTCACGCAAGACTGAACTACGTTGAAATGTTAAAGTTTGAATTGTTTATGATATCATTGCGAAGATATCGATGTATTTTTCTATTTAATAAATAAATATTTGAGGGTGTGCACTTTATACGATTGGGAGTCCACTCAATTTTGAACCACTGTGTGTAGTACGCGTCACTTACACGAGAAGGAAAAGGCGGAGGGGACAGTTACTTTAAAACGTACGATAATTAGTCATTGTACAGCTAGTTTGTGATGCCATGAATTACAGTGACAATAAGAGCAAACTACGCGAAGAGCAGACAAATTATCGCGATGAACGCATAATCGAAAGAGAATTTTACACCAACCTTTCGTGAATCCGCGAATATGGCACGGACAATAGCGTTTCTTGCGCTCATTTATTCCTCATATTTCGAAGGATCGTCTTTATTAATTCGAAAGTACTTTTATCAAAGATAAATTCGTTTCGTTGGGAATTCAACCTTCGTTTCTGAGATATTTATATTTTATTGTCAAACGCGTTTTTGCATTTGGCGGGAGTATTTTTCCATTTATTTTATTTTCCTCGTCTCTCTCAGTGACACGCGCGTGTTAGTTCGTCGATATGTTAAATATGGCACTGCCTGCGTACGAACATAGAGAGACAGGAAAGGAAGAAGTGCACAAATTTTGGATACGATTTTGAAAGAGAAGTGAAAACTTTCAACGTCATCGCCTTTTAAGTTTCTTTTATGGAGCATAGTTAATTGCGTGCACAATTGTTACTGATTCGCCATGAAAGTTGATCGTTGTCGCGTTTCATGCGTCAGCCTATTCTTAATAATAATAATAATAATAATAATAATAATAATAGTAATAATAGTAATAATAATTACAGTAATAATAAAAAATAATAATAATCAAATAAAAAAGTTATCGTTTTAAAAGTTTCGAGAATATATCTCCCTCTCTTAGAGACTACGTCTACATGTATACATATGTATATACGGTACTCGTCGTGCATCGTCGAAAACATTTATTCGATCTTTTTGAACGTTGAAAGTTTAATCGCGCGATTAGAAGATTCCTTGAATGGTTATTTCGATTTAAAATTTTGATACACTGTACGTATACGCTTCCGTTAACACGTTAAGAACGATGTAGGTCCCTAGAAATTGCCTAAATTGAAATCAGAGCAAAATCGGCTCCGCACTTAACGTGTTAACCCTTTGCACTCAAAAGGCGCCGCCAGATACCAACATTTATTTCTACTTGATTTGTACACCGATTTAGATGAAATTTATGTATTACGTAGTTTTTTAAAAGTATTTTACACGTATTTTGTTTTATCTGAGATTTTTAAAAGGTGAAAATCATCCCTACAATTAAAATGAACATTTATTTTGTTAAATATCTCGAAAAGTATTGGAGATAGAAGGTTTGTATAAATTACTGAATTTGTTTCTTTCGAAGTATTCATTTGTTTAATTAATATTTTTAAAATAACATTTTCATTAATTATTCCACTTAAATATTAATGAATCTCTTCAAATATTTTTTAATAAAGACTATGCATCTTTGAACGAAATACCGACAAAATGTAATTTTAATTTCCGCATTACAAAAAAGGGTATAACAGAGTAATTGTAGTCGATTCAAAATCCCGCTTCTATGAGAAACTTAATATTATTTTAACAGAATCAAAAAGAGCTGTAAGACTTACTCTCAAGGAAATAAGCGTAATGGAAGATCCTCGACAAGTTATTACCGCGATATTTATCCCGACCAACCAAGGATACATCTTGGCAATGGTTTTATAAAATACCAAATAAAACAAAAGTATAGAGCGTAATATTCAACGAATTTTCTTTTTTTTGAGGTATAAGGATACAAGAGAACATTAAAATATATTAATTTCATTTATCGCATGATCGACGACTCAGGCTTTCGCAAAGACCGAATAAATTTCTTCGACGATGACGAGGAAAATAAATAGTTTAATCGTATACTTCGTACGAGTGAAATACTCACTTAACATTTATTCTAATTGTGGCGTGCGTGTTATTGCTGACAGTCGTATTCTTGATGTTTGTAATAACGTTACCCTCGTTACAGTAATATTTGTAACAAGGACGAACGAAATGGCCTACGTTATAATCCAAATTCTCTTCCGAATTGTCCGTATCCACCGTTCATCGATCGTTTTAGTGCTTAGGATGCGTCAATTCTTTCTTGACCATCTAATTTGTCAAGAGCAAAATCTCTCTTTGTGTCTTTATAACTCGAGCAATTGTAGCTTGTCAAATTGTCCAAATACTTTGTAAGTTTTCCACGCGCATGGAAAACGTCAGTTTGAATTAACCTGCGTGAAATTTTGTATTCGAGAAATCGAAATATCTCAAAATAACGAACGAAAGGACGTGCGAGTCTTTGCGACTCGTATTCTGCTAAGTCGTTCGACCATGTGTACTGAGAATAGAACACTTTGTAAAGTCCGACAAACGTGTAAATATTATCTACTTTTTCGCTAAAGTTTGCTTATTAGTAAATTAAACATTTACATCGCAAAGTGTAACGTATAAATGTAAATCATAAGTCACAGCAAAAGGGCATGAATTTATGTTAAAGAAAAATTGTAGGAGACCGTTAAGAAAAGCGTGACAGCGCCAAGCAGTAAAAATATTATCGCAAGGCAGTTTTACAAAAAATATTCCTCCAATCTGCTTCGGAATAACAAAACCTCTTCCTTTACCACATAAAAAGACTATACGACGTGAGTTTGCAGTCCTAAATGAATCTCGCGTTAATTTTATCCTATTATGTCAGATTTTAAATAAGTGTTTCTGTATCAAGCAACGCAATCGTTTCCACCGATGTGTTGGCAATGGCACGTTTCAAATGTAACGTTCGCCTTGTTGATTGACATCAAACTTTTTTCAAGTTGCTCAATCCAACAAAGTTCAAACATCTACGACCCGAACTATAAGCATCACTGACGAGTAACAGAAAAAAGACGCGTTTAAAACGGCTGACGCACGAAATAGACGAGTCTAAAGACATCATTAATTAAATAATCCTGTGCATCTTCGTGATATCGATTTGATTAGTAGAATTATAAAGGATGTTTGTGCAATCTAATAATTCCCGAGAAAATCTAAAGTAAAAACCGGTAGTGAGGTCTATTTTTAAACATCTACAAAAAAATCAACGACGGTCGAGAAGTTGATTTAAATTAGAATGAGTTTCTAGGGACTCGACTATCCGTTAGCTAACTGTTGGTGGATCTGATAGTCCGATAAAGTCAGTCATAAAACAGAAGTACAGATCGGTCGAGGACTATCCATCACTTTGTATGTTAAATCCGTTGGATTTGAATTCGCCTCTGAAATAACTCGAGATTCGGATAGGCCTGCGTACCTACCAGAACGAGTGGAACGATGAAGAAAAATGAACGAGACGAACGGCTTGTTAGAGGCTCTCGGTCTTATGCCGATCAAAAGCTCATCATTAGCGATTTGTATATATAGCGGTAGCGATTGTTACATAGCTAAATGGCCGATGTTATACATACGTTCTCTTCGTGAATTCAAATTACCCATATAATTGTTTAGCGCGCGTGTGTTGCGTGAATGCGTGTGTCGTGTAGCGTGTGGCACAACGCACGACTCTGTAAAAAGAAGTGAGAGCGAGTATATGTATGTGTGTGTGCGTATGCGTGAGCGTGGGTGTGTACAGAAATAAGACAAAAATTGATTTAAAGGGGGAAAGGGGGAAGTGAATATATCGCCTTCTGCTTTTTTGTGGTTCTAAATAGCGAGCGAGCGAGCGAGCAATCAGCCATGTCTGTATAAATGTGTGTGCGAATACATGCACCAGCACTAGTTGTCGTTGTGTATGCGCGATTACTGCTGACCCGACCCAAATAAAACCGTCGAATCGCTTCCTACGTTCGCCTGTTCGACGTCGACCCGGAGAAATGCGACGGAGGCCCTTTTGAGCACAGTTTGGCCTCCTCGAAATCGAGAGAACGGTCGAAGTCTCGACTTGGCTAGGCCGAGAAAGGAAAACGCGTTTTAGCGAGACGCGATGCTCGCACGTATGTTCGGCTCTTGCGGAAAACGTAATACGATGACCGTTACACGCTCTCCATCTAGCCGCTTCGTCGTCGACTTTTTGATGCCTTTCCTTTCCTTTCCTTTCCAATCGTTAGTTTCTTCGTTGAATTTGATACGTGATTATCGAAATTTTAAAATTACTTGAATTATTTCTATATTTGTGATAACAGTCACGAGATTCTCATTTGCGAAGCATATGTGCATATATATCCGGATTGTCGAATTTGTTACCTCATTATTATTCATTCGGTAGCAATTGAGTGTCGATTCATCAATCCAATAAAAACTGTTGGTAGATTCTCGACATTCTTAGCAGAACAAATTATTAATTTATCGTCATTGATTGGACTTTAGCAAGACGTGCGAAATACGTCCTGACACAGTGAAAAGGCGCTATCTTTTCTTCTCTCTTTTTATCTTTCATTCCAATTTATTTATTCCGCTTCACGGTCTATCGTGGTGCAAAGTTGCGTCTATTAATTGCCAGAAGAGAATTAATTACGAGTCGTTGAATCGATTATGAGATAGAAATCGAATTAACAATTATAATTTTTGCTAAGGCGTTCATTTGTAACACTTATTACGTTTTACTTCGATTTCCATTTCCTTCCTTCCTTTTTTCCTTCATCTAACCATTCCCCACTCTCCCTCCACGACGGATATTATAATATTGTGATATTTTACAATCCTGTAACGATTAGCTCACCATTATCTTGTATTATCAATTGTATTATATTATGTATTTTACTTTTACTTCGACCTGAGATTCGTAAAACGCGTACTAGTGAATCATGACGTCGTCCTTTTCTAATTTACAATTGTTGACATTTCTCGTTAAATCCTTTTGTGAAATGGATGCGAAACTTCCATGTGCTGATAATAATATCTTAAAAAAGTTAGATCTATCGAAATTATTTCCCTCTCTCTTTCTCTCTTATCCCTCTAATCCGAATCGACGATATCAAAAGAAAATTTTCAATCATTTTCTCCACCATTGAAAACTTATAGATATTACGCATTCTATTACGTGTCAACGACGTCATCGTCGTCGTTATAAAGTAATTGAAGGGTAGATTTTCTAGAATCGGTCAGAGGAAACGTCAAACTTTCTCTGCTGCAGTAGCTGATGACCGAGCTGACGTAATATCCGTCTCGATATACCCGTGACACAGTCACACTACGGCCGTTATGCGATTGCTTTCACGAGGTGAATTCGCAGCCGTCGGTACATGCGACGATCGAAACAAACGTAGATGCGTCTAAAACGCGAGCTTGTTGATCCTTGACTCGTCGGTCCACCTTTTTGTACGAATCGGTACCTAACGCAACTACTGATCTCGATATAGTTGCACGAACGAAATACACTTCGTACGAAGCTCAGATGCTATTACGCGAACAATTTTGATCGCTCGACAGTATAATCGTATTATAATTTAGTGAATGCTATTCTTTTCTTTGAAAATTATATTCTAAGAGAAAATTTGATTATTCTAAGAGAAGATATTTTGAAATTTGCGTTACACAAGGAGCGTGATAATTTATTTTAATTATATTAAATAGAATTGCATCGTGACACCAAGGACGTGCGAAATACTGTAAGAAGAGGGAGTTAATTTGATTTAAAGTACATCTCTCTGTCTTTCTTTCTCTCTCATGCGCGTACCGGTCGTTTTGTCGTAAACTCGACTCGACGCAGAAAAGAACTGACCCTTCCTAAAAGTAAAAGCACCAATTAAATTTAATCGTTTGGGATCATTTATTTCTCGTTTCACGCGATCTGTTATTATTCTTATCGACACATTTTGATAATTAGATATCTCGGCCGATAATTTAGCATAATTAACTATTTTCCATGCGAAATTCTATGTAAATCGATATCCAAACATTTTTGCAAATCATCGTAAAAACTTTTTAGTCGTGGACCGAGCTATATCGAAATGAACGATGTGGCCACATCGTAAATAAATGATATCGGTGTAATATATTTCTTCTCGAGATCGAAATTATTTTGAAATAAAAATCCTTTGAAAGAATGGAATTGTTATACCATAAACGATTCCCCTATTACTCACGATGAATTAACCAATTTTTCGATGTGTAAAAGCTAAACGAAAGACTTGTTTGCGATTTGATTGAACACTGACCTACACCATAAAAATGGGCTTATTCTACGCACCTTAATATGCAAATTTCGTGTCGATTATGTTCAAGGATTTCACGAAACCTACAGAAGTCAGTTAACTCATTCACAGCTAGGCTCGAGCGATGTGGATTCGTTCATGTTGTTATTCCTGTTTCGAGTGTTTATTTCTTTCTTTTGGTTTTTCGTTTCAAAATTCCGTGTTTTTTTTTGGCAACTATATGTGAATGTATTGGATTGACATAAAAGTAATTTCGGTTTTCACAATGGATGATGTTTTTTTATATAACTCTCCTAGTGTTATGATTACCAATCATGAAGTTGCCAAGAAATGGTAAAAGGTGATCGAACGAAATGAAAAGTATATAATTGATCAAAGTTCGCTCTTTATACAAAAAATCGAGTATTTTTCGCACTAAAAAATCGAAATTACTCTTTTACCGGTTTAATGTATCATTTCGTAGATAATTATGTGGGCAAAAAAAATCAAACACGTGTATATTTGTGATTGGCAGTGCATAAGAAACTCCACTAACATTCGCGCTCGTGGATTCTCATTGCCCGTAGAAACGATAAAAAAGGACTAAAATTTAGAAGATTTTACCAATGGCTCAAAAATAGCAAAAGAATATCGATTTACACGAAAGAGATAAAACCATGAAGACGTGGAAGGTGAAAGAATAACAAAATTTTTCCACGAGCGACTCAACAATAATAAAAAATAATAAAAAAACAGAAAGCCTCGATCTTCGATTCCATAGCTTCATAAAACGGAGTCGAAGAAGGAAAAAGGATTAAAAGGTGAAACCCTATTACGTAAAGAAGCACGTGCGAGGAGATACTGTAGGATATGTAGAGGAGCGCGTTTACGCTGCTAGTAACAAACTATCTTCTTAGGCATCCTCGTAGACCGCAATTTTTCTATGGTGCGATTGCTCGCTCGTGGAAGGATATATCTACGTACACGCATAGCTTTTGTTCGTTTATCGTACGCGTATGCGTAGCCGGTAATCGAAAGGAACTGTTTCTTTATGCAGTGTTTCCTTCTTTTATTTCTCTAAGAAGAGAAAGGACGACGATAATGAGACTTTCTCGTCCAACTTACCATTCTGACCCTTGCCTTTCGCGCGTTTTTACGCTCCATCGATCGACTCGACGATCTTATCGCGATAATAAATAACTCCTTTTGAATATTCAAAAATTTACAATTGATTATCGTGGATGCGTATTCCTCCATCGATTGTTTCTCTTTCATCCTTTAACGTGTCGTACTTTCTTCATGATTCTTATCTTCAATTTTCGCGCGTTTTTACCTACTCGGTTCAACAATTTGACGTTCTCATCGCAATTGTGAATAACTGCTTAAAATACTGGCTTAAAATATTATTTATAACTGAATATCGTGGATGCGAATTTTCATCGAGTTCCTCTTTTTATATCCTTTAGTTTGTCGTACCTTCTTCCTTTTTTTGTCTCCTATTTGTCTCAACGATTTGACGTTCTCATCGCAATCGTGAATGATTGCTTAAAATATTGGATGATTTATAATTGATCATCGTGGACACGAATTTCTCTTATCGTATTATTTCGCCTTCGAAAGATGGATATTCCTGTCGTCATAATTTCGATTTATGACTCTTCCGCGTTTGTACTTACTTCTTTTAACAACTTAATGCCTTTATCGCAAACGTGAATGGCTTTTTAAAAATTGAACAATTTATAATTGATTATTTTGAGCGCAAATTTCTATCGTTCGTTTCCCTTTCTATCGCGTAATCATGTATTTTATCGTGTTATTCCATCTTCGCGATACACCTCATCCTATTCTTGTCATTCCGATCTGTGTTATCTATTCACTTCCATGTTTTTATTTACTACTTCCAACGATTTGAAACGTATCGCAGTAATTAACTATTTTTCAAAACTTCAATCCAGTTCAAAATTAATTATCTATGGATCTTTTCATCGTTCACCATGTATTTATGACTCATCGTCGCATTTATATAATTTCTAATAACTATGCGAAGATGACTATCTTTGAATTCTTTATTTATAATAATAAAAAACATCCGATTGAATAATATGTCAATATTTTTAATCTTACTGACAAAATGAATGGAAATATCAATGACATTACTTCATTCACTTGCCTCGAGTATCAATGTTCCTTCTGCGATGTGCGCTTTTATAAAAAAAAAAACAGTGGTATTTATCGGACTTGAATCTGATCTCTAAGTCGAAAAAAGTTATGCTCCGATATGTGTTTATAAGGCAAGTTCGTTCGTATGTTAGCAATTTTTAATTGTCACACGAAGATTTTCTTATTTTTGAAAAATCCGCGCACACATAACAAAATCAGCACATGGGCCACTAAAAATTAGAGGAAACACTGTTATCGATTGTCGCCTGGTGAAAAAAACATGAATGACAGGAAAAAATAAATCCATATCCCAAATATGGTTGACGAAAATTTTTGGAACAATTGTGCGTCACTCAAATATGTACGACAGTCAACGTCTTAAAAGCAATACCACGGCAATGATTCGCTTTGTAAACCATCCAGACGACTGTCAAAACACGCTGTTACGGAGAAAATAAAATATTCATACGTCGAAAGGATTTTGTTATAAAATTATTTAATTGTATTGTATAGGCATGAAACAAAATTCGTTTTTTACAAACAGCTGGTATTATATTTTTTTTTAATAATTTCCGTCGGTGTTAAAATTATGAATCGCGAAGTTGCCAAAAAGATGTCAAAAGATCATAGAACAAAATGAAAAATATATAATTGATTAAAGTTCATTCTTTGTATACACAAATGTAGCTGTTTAATTTCACGACTGGAAGCCTCAGGAAGAAAGACTTCCCAAAGAACATGATTTTGTTTAAAAGATCGAGATTTCGTCATTTTGACTTTTCTATTAAGAGAATATCGTGCAATGAGATATCGTGTATGAGTATAATTATCGCACCCTGCATAATCGCATAACTGTCCTTGACATTTAAATATTTGGTAATTAAAAAACTACGCAGGGACGAACAAGAAACACGTTTTCTATATAACGTATTGAAAATAAATTATATAATATTACCCAGCTCGCCTTCGAGATACAGTGATATATGATTTTCTAAGAAACCAAAGAAAAAACATATACATATGTATAAACAAAAATGATAATGGTTTCAATGCGATTGACAGAGTCTTGCTAATAAAAATTGACGCATAAAAATAACGTGGATGCTACAACAGGAATCAAATTATAAATCACAAAGGTCAGTCACGAAGGTTGTCGTCGCTTATCTACTGAACGAAACGATGACTGGGAAATCGAATCAGGTCCAATCTTAAATTCTTTCCTCCGTGAACTATCGAACAAACGAAAAGATTCCACTAAAAGAAGGCGAATTCTACTTCATGATCTTTGTTCTATCTAACGCCTGTTCCTTCAAAAGTTAAAAGTTGACTTGACGGTCCAACGAAAAGACATTTGCGATGTAACACCTTGTTACCCTTCAGAGTTTGCTCCAATTTTTTAAGCAATCGAAATATTTTCAAGAATCGTTGAGAAATTAGATTAACACGTAACTTTTAGTAGCTGACATCGCGTTCAAGGCCAAAAAAAATGACAGTGTGACCCAGTTTAAGATCCAGTCGTAAATTCATTCCACGGTGGACTAGCAAACAGACAAGCAGGTTTTGATAAACGAAGACGAATGAGCTCTATTCTTGACGTCTTCCCCACGAAATGCTTGTTTCTTCGAACATTAAAAGCCGACTTGAAATTCCAATCAAGCATTCGTCTTGTTTTATTTAATCATCTTCGGGAATTTTCTACAATTTTTCAAGCGATCGAAGTTTTTTCAACAAATTGTTGAAAAAGGTGATAGATTAAATTAACACGCAATTGTTACTAGCTGACGTTGCGTATCGAAATCCACAAATATTCCAAGCAGGTCCAACCGTAAATTTATCTCGCGGTGAAGTAGTAAAAAGGAGAACAGGTTTTTGAATAAAGCCAAATGGCATCAATTTCTGGGTGTTTATCTACACGACATTAAGAAGAGTTTTCGAATCGCATGTATTTTTAAGAAACCCAGACCAATAAGAGAGGCAATGTTTTCTCGATAGCACTGTCTATGTTTGCGAACACATTTGCACCAGAGAATATCCCTCGTAATTATAAATCTGCGACAAAATAACGACTTTTCGATCCGTGGAAAGTTCTTAACAATCTTTCGAGGAGGATGATGGAAAAATTACATTTTTCAGGACATGTTGTACGTCTTGACACGTGATTATTTGGTGTCTGTCGCGCGTTCAAGGTGAGAGACAAAGGCGCAAGGTAACAGAAATGGGTTCAGTCATAAATTGGTTCCACGTTGACCAAGCGAGCGAACAAATGAATGAGAAGAATAAAGAAAGACGAATGTGCTCCGTTTTGCCTTATGGTATTTGCCTTACGACAAGGAAAATTATGGTATGGTTTCTTCGAAGGCTAAAAGATGATTTGTCAGTTGACTGTTTTTCGACGGTCACCGTAGCGTTGCCCATGTTGTCAATCAATCTTAAAGAAATTTTGGAGAAAATAATAGAGATACGGAGATAATTTTTCTAAAATAGGATCGATCGGATTCATTATTGGCTTAGAAAGAATGTAATTTCGGTTTTCACAAATATATGACGTTATACATTTTTTTAATGGATTCCACCACTGTTGTGAAAGAAAAAATAAATCTAATAACACGCATCAGATCATCCAATAAATTTATCAAATAAATTTTCTCGAAAATAACGAAGACGAGATGAAGATAATAATATCTTTATATAATGTTAATATTATAATTTTGTATATATTAATATTTGTTCACCGCGCGCTAGACTTTGACGAAACCACATAGGACGACCTGTCTCCAATAAATAAGAAAAATAAGAAAAAGATATGACGACTTGAACGGAAAACGGGAATCACATGCATGGGACAGAAATCAATTCTTATTATTCTTAAATTTAGGCACTCTTGTGAACTGTCTTTTGAATCTAACTTAGATCTACATCGTGAAATGTAGACAGCATTGACCTGGTATTTTTCGTTATTGAATTGTAGACAGGTGTGAGATTGTCTTAATAAGAATCAAACAAACTCCTTCACTATTTACGTTAAATCACACACTCGACCTTTACAGTCGTCTTTTATTGAATAATAAAATGGAACTCGCTTTCGTTCCGACGTAATCGACGTAACATATAACGTAATACTGGTTTTCTGCTTATGGGGCTGTGCTGGCAGAGCGTAGAGAGTCGATCAAAATACACTTGCAATGATAGCTTCGTGGTCGTCTCGAGTTAAATTCCAAGGGTGGAATCCGTTTGAATCCTCCATAAAGTCAAAACGATCGAATTGCCGTATTAAATCAACGCTAAACAACGAGGGTCGAATTTAAGGCAAGGTCTTCCACTAAAAGGTGCTCGAATGAAAAAGTACAAGTTTGATCCTAAGAATTATTTGAGGTTAATTATAAAGTTTCGCATCTGAAAATCTTATCTTAATATTCATCAAATTGGGAGCAGACAAGGCCTTCAGAAAGCCGTTCGATTTTACGAGAAAGATCGTGTCTTTCGACTCTCATCTGATTCGACAAAAAAAAAA
>JAITYT010000835.1:589622-607060 GCA_025433975.1 Liostenogaster flavolineata
TATTTTATTATCATATATATGAAAGAGAAATATAATATTTTAACAATTGAAATACACAATATAAAAAAAATACAATTTGTGTTGTCCATTGGAATTAACACAGAACTGCAATCGTTTGCAAAAACTTTGAAATACATTATCTATCATAGATGTAGAAATGCTGCGACTGCATTTTAATACTGTTTATCAGCTCTGCGACGTTTTGAGGTTGTACGGTGTAACTTTCAACACATTCCCATTGATCACCCTGTATATTTATGACTGTTTAACTGCTGATTTTACACAATGTTGTCTCGATTACATCGAAATAATTTACTTTAATGCTACTGATTTATATAAATAAACAAATTTATATTTTACAATAAAATTAGAAATAATTCGAATAAAAAAACAGTAGAAGTATTAGATTAGCTATTTCATGGGAAACGTAGTAAATACTGGGAAATAGGTAGTAATAATAACTGTGTGAATCTGCGCGATTCCGAAAGAATAATTTAAGAGAAAACTGAGTTGATTTAAGATTAAATAAAACTAAAAACGACTGAAAAATGAATCGTAAAATTTCGAGATAGGTCTTGCCTACCAATACTGAAATATTATCGATGACAATATGTGCACACTTCGAGGAATTATTCTTTGGTTAGGCATAGCTCAATATAAATGAGGGGTGGGTTGTAGAATGGACGTTGCAGTTTCCTCGCGGTTTCGGTCTTATCTAAGATACATAGATGCGTCTTAGATGATGAAATTACGAATTTCTTTTCTTCCGCTTTTTTCCCAAAAACAATGAGCAAAAATGAATTATATATGAGATTTATACGATTTGATATAAAGAGCGAAGAAGCCAATAAATTTTCTATGATATCTACAACATCAGATCGATTTATTAAGAATTCACAAAACCTGGCCCATAGATGACTGTTGACGCAATATATGCCAAACGAAACAGGTAAATTTGGTATAAAATTCTGGTTGGCGTGTGACGTTAATAGCAAGTATTCAATAAATGAATTTTCATATTTGGAAAGGGTGAAAGAAGAGAATGTTCAATTCCATTTGAAGAGTTAATTGTTCTGAAGCTGATGGAAACATTCATAGGATACGAAAGGAACGTAACAAGAGATAATTTTTTTTACGAGCGTATCATTAGCCACAAAGCTACTTGCAAAAAATAATACAATTGTTGGGACAGTCCGCGGAAATAAACAAGAATCGTCAAAGTTACCAAAAGAACGAAAAGATAAAATGACTCTGTTTTCAAGCAAATTGTATAAATCACATTATATTTCTCTTACGGTGTGTAAAAGTAAACCAACAAAAAAAGTTCTTGCGCTATGTTCCGTGCATAAATCAATAAAAATCGGAAGAAGTAACAAACGTATACCGGAAACTATTAGATTTTATAATAATATCAAATTAGGTGTAGACGTGGTAAACCAGATGACAAGAAAATACAGTGTGAAGTCGAAAACTTGTAAGTGGCTCCTTCAGGTATTTTTCAACAATTTGGACCTAACTGGAATAAATGCCTAGGTTTTATATAAAGATACAATGGGTGAAAATATTTCAAAACAGGAATTTTTATTCAAATTATCTATAGAACTGGTCGCAGCATATCAAGAATCAAAAGACGATAAACTTGTTTTCAAACATTTTGAGAATAAAATAATTTGTGAAACATGCAGTAAAGCCAAATAAGATATATATCTATATAAGTAAAAGTTTCATTTTATTTTTGTCCCATGAATAATGTGCATAATGTTAAGTTACAGGAAACGTCGGTAGGCTCAATGTTAAAAAAAGAAATACAAAATTCTGCACCTTGCAAGTACTTCGATCAATCTTTAAGAAAGATATAAAGATTAAAAAGCGAAGATCTCCTAGAAAGCGACGATCAACGTGTAATATTCTCAGTATAAATCGTTCGATGTGTAAAACGACTGCTACATGCTCAATTGCAAAATTAACTAGTTTCGACTTCTCGTTGATAGGAAAAGGTCGCGTACCCCGGGGTTATTTACACTCGTAGAAGTTTGAAGAAACGTGGATTTCGTCTCTTTGCTTGCTTATCGCGAAAGGCAAAACCGAAAGTGAATTCCTCGTACGTGTGCGTTTGAATGCACGTGCCTGCCTAACTTGTGCCTAGGTATCCATCACGGCCCAATGACAACGAAGAACCGAACGAAATTGTAAAATACCACCGGATTCATCGTCTTTGGAAAAATATTCTTAAAAATTTTGAATAGGAAGGAACAATCGTATTTCACGTCATCAATACAGATCATTATCCTTAACGACGGTAGACAATTTGACCGGATGATACTAAGATAATATCTTATTGAATTTTAATCGACCAGAACTATTACGGCATTCTTACGATGTTCGTTATATCATTCTTCTGCGAAGAAATGTACAACGATATCTTAGGCTAAACATTAACATGATAAACAAAGATTGAAACGAGTTGCCAATTTTTTGGGCGATTGATGAATGTTTCTTCTTTGTGTCTACTTCATTTATTTTATATCTATTTCTATCAAAAGGCTGGCAATCTTCGTTATTACTGGCATAATTCACCGGTAGGTGTCCCTTTGCGAATTTGATGAAACTTTTAAAAGATTCGGCATTTTAGATTTTAATGTTTTCCCCTTGATAGCCTACATTTTGAAAGGCAATTCAATTGCTATAATCGAAACGTTATTCGAAATTGATCTAATCATTCTCGTAACTTATGATAATAACGAGTGGGATTTTGAGACGTGCCACCTTCTTCCAGGCTATAAGTGCGCGACATTAAATGCCTTTTTATTTTTCGAGGAAAAAAATCGTGACGAAACAACGTTGAAATAAGATTTTAACAAATTCACTTTTGTAAAAGATCTCCATCGCAAGAATAATCAATCGGTTATCCTATCACGGCCTTGTTGAATTTTTATCGTTCAGAGTCGGTTCTCCTTTTTTGTCAAACGATTTCATTTATTCGTTCCATCTTGGGTAAACGATGAAAACAGATACCAGATGATGTTATGAGTAATGAATGGTATAAAGATAATTTGAAGTGTCTCAAGATGGAAATTTTAATCTGATCGATGCTAGACTTTTTGTCATACTTATAAAAGTCGACAATAATTCGTATTATCATCGGGAAGATTGCTAAGATATTGGAAAGAAATTGTAGGAAAATAAATATGCTTCATAAGATCTCCGGTCACGATGTTCGGGTTTTGCACAGTTCGAGCGAAGAAGTCATTAATCGAAACGAAAAAAAAGCAAATGATCAATAACGAAAATTACGATGTGTTTAAACGATGGACTATCTAAGTAAGAATTAACCTCGATGACCTATTCTAAAGCCACTTTATGTCTCAAGAAGATCGAGTTATGGATATGATATAATCGGAAGTACTTGTTTTATGAGTTATTACCAACTGATCGAAACGACTATCGCGATAAGATCGTTTGCTAATCTAATAACTGACAAATAACACCCAAATTAATAACTAAATAATAACACTTTAACTGAAAGTAACCATATTATTTATATAGTATTGATCATAAGTAATTTTCCATAGAAGAAATCAAAGCTAAGCGAATTTATCGTTATAAATTCGTCATCCTTATTTATCAGCCATATTTGAGTGACCTATCTCGTAGGTTGAGTCGTGAAAATGTATCTTGTATCTAGAAACTGTTACAAAAAAAATGGAAATTTTAGGAAAGACGATATTAGACTAAGATGAGTCTGCAGCCATTCGTTCTAATCGCTTCGATGCTTCGCAACAAATTGAAATAAATATTGTGACAGAGTCCGTATCAGCCGTTCCACGAATCTATCCGAGTAAGGCTGTAAAATATCGAAATGTTCTTGTGTTCTTATTTAAAACGTAAAAATTTATTGCGTATGTGAAGTTTTTTACAAAAAATGGCACATTTGTTGGATTGGTAAAAAAGTAATTTCGGTTTTCACAAATAGAGAGCGTTATGTGTTTTTTGAACGATTTCTGTCTATATTATGGTTATAAACCACGAAGTTGCCAAAGACATGATAAAATATCATCAAACAAAATGGAAAATATATAATTGATTAAACTTCGTTCTCTCTATACAAAACTGAATTTTATTTTACACTAAAAATTCGAATAGAAAGAACGATATTAGATTAAGACTAAACTGTTCCGTTTGGTGAAATTTTTAAAGAAAGATGATACTAAAAAAAATAATAATAATAATTTTAAGGAAGAGAAATATTTTCTTCTTCATCTTACGAAAAACATCGTTGTTATTCTCTTCCATTGAACTCGTTGGAAACGTAGAGATCGAAAAAGCGCGTTACGAAGGACGCTCGAGACCCATTGAAATTCCAAAATACAAAGAAGTCGAGAATCCGTTGAACCGAAACGATTTCGCTTACAAATGAGTCCTTGCGTTCGTCCTTTAGCCGACTGACGGTTCAAAAAGGACGGTAATACCAATTACCATTGTTTGAACAACGAAAAGTAACTTTACATTGGAGGCATCGTCGGCGCCATGTCGTATTCAAATCAACGATGTCACGAGAAAGGAAACGTTTGCCTTTTAGGACAAACATGAGAATCGTCGCTTTAAAACCAAGGTAAAGTCGATTCGACATGTCATCGACCAATGTTCAATGCTATGAAAATTAACTTGTTCGCTTCGTAATGACACATCTATAAGGATGTCTGACATTTCTCGGAATAAAGATCTATTCTTTTCGCACACGGTACTCTTTTTTTTAATTACACGATTTCTTTCTAAAAAAATAAAGCAAAAAAGCAATAAAATGCGTTAGAACCATCATCGATCGTCTAATTTCAACAATTTCGATCAAATTCGATCATTTAGAGCCAATGTTGAAAACACAAAGAGGTTTTTGCACAGTCGATGCGACCAATCGCTGAATTTCATTTTCAATCTCTTGCCTCTCTCGATAACCTTCACGATAACGAAATGCAGACCAATACGACAAATTTGTTCTAAACTTAGAGTCGAGTTCGAAATTTACCTGCACCAATCTGGAACGAATCGTGGCGATTTCCATAAAATAGGACAAATTGATGGATAGGAAGCGATGGAACAGCAGACTTTTTTAGCATTGTGTAAGACTATAGATTCTGCAAATATCACTTCGCGTAGGCATCACAACGTAGTAAGAAGTTTTAGATTTAGATCATAGATGATTTCATGTTAAAATGGCTTAAAAATGTTGATAGGAAATGATACGTTACATCATCGATGGTGGACACATAAAAGTATGCTACGATACGCCAAGATGTACACAATTTAATTATCATTTAGATATATGGAAACGCTTAATCAAAGTATTTTAAGCGCTACTATACAAAAGGTTAAAATAACTAATCAAAAATGCTAAAACTGATAAAAGCAATCTCTATTCATTGGCAACAATCTGGCAATTACAATTTTTTTCGTTCGATCTTCGTGCCAGTAAAAGCAACAATGTCGGATATCGATATGAAAGTCTGTTCGAAGATTCGATTCGATTATTCGCGCTCGAATAGAGCGCATTCTCTCATACGATCAGAACTCAACCCTGGAATGCCACTGGTCGTGCCATTTGTGCTTACTTTCGTTCCTGGAATCAGGATTATTTTACGATTATTGTTGAATGCGACTGGTTTCGAGCCGATCTTTATTGCCGTTATCTCCGTTGTTCGGTGAAGGATCGATCGAATTACTTTTATGCAAGCAAGCAAAATGACGAAACTGAAACGCTGCAATTCGAACGATTTTGCATGGAAATAGCTAGCTGCATTGTCCATTCGTTTCAAAATATATCTGAAAATTACGAAATTATCAAGAACATAACACATCGAAGACTTTTCTCATTTCTCCGTTGGACATGTTGAACCTTGATATCGTCAAAAATTCATTATTTCATATTAAACAAAATATTAATTGTTTATTATATAAAGCAAATAACGCGATTCGAATTTCCGGAAGCAAGTCGACTGTCACTTGGTAAATGTCAGCTACTACTGATAAAACGAAAGATAACGAAAACAAGCCGCACGCGCGTGATTCTTACGAATATAAAAACCTCCGAGCCTAAAAGCTTATATAATCTAAAGATTTCTTTCGAGCGCAGCTTCAAAAACATCGATTTTAATGATTAAAATATTCGTTATTCTGAATTGTGTTCGTTACGCGAGCAGAGAAGATAGTTTCGATAACAGCTGCGCAACCGCAATACCACGCGTAATTTACGATGTAATTCTTTAACTCGCAAATACAATTTCCCCCTTTTATCGCCTAACGACGTTTCTCTTTTATCTGCATTACGATGATACTTTCGATGAAATATTTGTAAATACGGCTCGCGACTTCTTTCGATCTTGTTGAACCTCGTTCTGTGTGAAGAAGCAAGAAACTTTTCAAAAACGTACAAAAAAAGCACAGATGGCATCATGCCTACGTTACATACCTAATCAACTCAATAGCAATCTTTACAAGTGGCTCGATTGTAGTCGACATTTAAAAACACGTCCATGTTTATGTGGTTTACAAAAACTAAAGGCTCGTAGCATTTGTCAGCGTCTGAAAAACATACCTTTCAAACAATCCAATTCTTACCTTGAGAATTCTAATACCCTAATTTACAATACTTTTATCGTGTAAAGAAGCTAGTTGACTCAATCTCAATGCTTCCTCTAACGTAATCAAGATTCAAAGGCATCTTTCCAAACCTCTTCGTAAAATTTGTCACGCCTCCCGCGGAAGTTACATTTTCTACAAATACACATATCGTTTACCAAGAAAATACTCGTTCGATGCAAACATCGAGATCCAAAAAGGCACAAGGACTGACCAGTGAAACATGAAATAAAAGACGCCTAACGAGTGATGCCTCGTCTCGATATGACTATGTGCACGCATATTACGCAATCGGTATTCGCCTCCTCTGTGTAAGCCGATTATGCAGCGCGATTGTGTCAGGTATGCGATTTTTCGTCCTGACACCCCACGTCGTCCAACTTTCTTCGTGTTACACAAGAAACAAGTTCTCGTAGCCGTGCACGCGCAGGAAAAGCGTCGCTTCGTGCAGAAGCGTACGCGTATGCGCGCCTTACTTTTTTTCCTTAGATCGTCGCGGTCGATGATATCGTTGAGTCTCGTGCCACGATCTCGACAAGCAGATCAATCCTTGAAGACCTGTCTGACCTGACATGATTAACTGCAAATCCGTTGAATGCAAATTGATGCATATCCTAAAAAAAAAGAAAAGTAAAAAATCAGTGTATCATTAAATACGTGCACATATAAACATTTTCTTGTCGCAGAACGAATTTATTCGAAACTTTGAAGACACGTTATTAAAGCATTAATTTAAAGCATTCTCGACGCACATCTCGACAAATACAATATCACGGCAACAAACGACAAATGAACTGTAATTACGATTATATCGTACAATAACCTTATAACAATAATTTTATAATATATTTCTATTTTTAGTCAATGATGTAATCATCATCATTATCACACAGTTTACACTTATATTTTGCATAACTTTAGCGTGCGCAATCAACTGATTGATATTAAATGTTCATATGCGCAAAAACAACACTAATTTCCGGTACCCTGTGATATCTTCTAAAAAAGCAAACGTTCTGTTGACATTTGTCACCATAAAGTCCGAAGTGATTATACGCCCGAACGTATGCGATCACCTAGACGCCTAGAGTTCAAATTCTCTATGACCCACGATCAAACTTGATATGGTTCCATCCAGATTAACACGACTCCTGTCTGCTCTTTGAATTTAGTGCTCGATTCCAGTGGCATATCCAAACCAGGATTCATTTATGGCAACAATTACTGGCTTGGCATACGCAGCCAGTGCTTGGACACGATGAACAGGAAACCTTTTGTCCTGAAAGATAGTGTACTATTGAACAATTCCAAATATCGTAACGTGGACGAGGAGTTTGCACCATTCAAAGTCCATTACTTTGTCGCCTATTTTCGTCACAACAGCACTTTGCAGTATCACATAAGAGTGCCGAACGAGGTAAGTTTCGTAAAAATTGCCACTCGATCGAACGCAGTGACACATCGTTTAACACGTTGACCGCCGCTTTGATCACGTGTGACCGTAAACTGTTTCGTCTATGAGACCACGGTGATTCACGTGTAACCGTAAATTGTTTCGTCTACGACCACGGTGATCATCGGTGACCGAAGTACCTCGAATATTTATAATTGTTAAAATTGAACGAACATCGCCAGCTTACGAACTTTTCATATCATAGCTAAGCATCCATGACCACCAGCATGATAAACGCTCTATGGATTAGCACGTGATTTTACATAACCATATTTATGTTCATTTTGTCATTACACGCCTAGAATAATGAAAGATGTGAATTTTACGTGGCGGTCAACATGTTAAGAAACTCTTTGGGCAAGCTTTAACGAGAATACTTTGCTCCTTTAAAGTCGAACGAAACGGTCGACTGCATGGGTGCTACTTCCACTCAGTCTCCATGCGGTTCCGCTACCATATATTTGTGGACGAATGCCAAATAAGTCGACTGTCTAAATTAGGATCTATCGACTTCTTGTGCAGTATCGTTCAGAAGCAAGGATGTATTAAACTAAACGTGTTTTTTGGCTGATCGGAATGCACAGTGCAATGCCATTAAACTATGTTGGACTTGCGAAAGATCTTTAATTCGACCTAATTTTTTCACAACGATTTCCGCTTACTCTGTGTCGTAATTTACGCAGCGTTCCAAAATGATTGCTTCCATGTGTATTTTTTTT
Organism: Liostenogaster flavolineata; assembly: GCA_025433975.1. Classification (NCBI taxonomy): domain Eukaryota; kingdom Metazoa; phylum Arthropoda; class Insecta; order Hymenoptera; family Vespidae; genus Liostenogaster; species Liostenogaster flavolineata. The sequence goes on from JAITYT010000835.1 coordinate 598,428, forward strand.
CGAGAAAATTCTCTTTCTAGGATTTGATAACGCTTGGACTATGTTTGCCCATGTCGTGTTCCATATCAACACTCACCTTGATCTTGGAAGACATTTTCAAAGAGAGGGCATTATTCGCAAATAACCTTTACTCTGCTGATTTTAAACTGTTAGAAGTTAAAGACTTGATCAACGATAACACATGGATGTTGAATGGAAACTCCGTGGTGATAGTGTAAGTATCATAGCTGGATATACCAGAATGTGACAATTCCTGGCATACTAAGGGCCATGATATAACACGACTGGACTCTCGAGACTTGACTTAGATTGACGTTACAGCAGTCAAGGCCGTACTTATGAAACACCTTTCCCAGTAATCCTATGTAACTCCTCTGGAAGAAACGTGTCACTATTTAGAGCGAATCGAACGATTTAGGTCGTGTTTAAAAAAAGAATTGGCTATTTACAAATTTCTATATACCGTGGTGTTCTGTGCACTTGCATTGAATTTATATAGAAATCTTAAACGTTCTAAGTTTACACTTTTTTTTATGTGCTTAGTTCGAAACCAAAGTTAAGAATTCGATTCGATTCTATTAGCAAAATCCGAATAAAGTAAAATCCAAATTGCATCGAAATATTAGAAATTTTGAAAGGCGTGATAGAAAATGTAGCTTTTCTTGCTTTCAGGCTTGCTTTGTTCCTGGCATGCGTGATGTGCGTGGCAGGTACCGCTTACGATTTATTCGTAAACCAAAAAAGATTGAAGGCAACGAAGAACTTCCTTATGTGTGAAAACAACAACACATCTATCCAGAGTGGTGAGCTATTTATTGATTTTTTAATCAATATTAAATTTTTGATGATAGTTGTTGTTATCATTACTGTTCAAAACGATACTGTATCTTATTTAAAATACATTTCATCGTTAAATGTTCATCAGAAAGGAAAAGAGAACCACTAGATCTCGAAGCTACATCGCCTTTGCAATCTAAAAACCTTTGTGGTAGGATACTTCTATGTTTTTCCGTATACTCGAACACAAAAACAATATTCAAAACAAAACTCGGAGAAAACTCCGTGCCAGCAATACATGGCTTAAAACTTTTCGGGATGATGTGGATTATCCTGGTTCATTCGAACTTATTGTTGTCCGATGTTGTCGGTAGGTGCAAATACATCAATAATTTTCGAGAGATCGATAAGACTTCTACGAAGAATTTCTTTTACATAGATAATAAAGCGTGGTCTTGGAGAGAAGCAGAAACTTTGACTACTCAAATCATCAGTAATTCAACTTTATCAGTGGATACGTTTTTCGTTATTAGTGGCTTCCTTCTTTCTTTTTTATATTTTCAAACTGCGAAAACAGAAAGATCGATAAATCATAAATCAAATAATAATGTGTCCAGACCGATAAAATTTCTTGTAGCATTTTTTAAAAGATTCATAAGGTATATCAAAATCTTTACTATTTTCCTAAATCTCTTTTATCGTAAAACACAAATAACGTTTCTTGCTGTTTCTTATGCTCAATTTAGATTTACGCCACCTTACATGATGACAATAGGAATCGTTGAATTAAACTCCACCTGGTATTCGAAAACTTCGCAATTTTATATGTCCATCAAATCACACGAATTGTGCGAAAAGTATTGGTGGAGAAATATTCTCTACATCAATAATTTTTTTAACGACGACACAATGGTACGTATGCACTTCTTACTACGTCACTTTATCCAGATAATACTACTCCAATTTGCTTTTATTCTTCCCGCAGTGCCTATTTTGGAGCTGGTACCTATCTAGCGACATGCAATTCTTCTTAATCGGAATGTTTCTACTCCTCTTATCATCCACGCAAGTATCTTTATGCTTTCATTGAATTTGACTTTACTGTCAAAAAAGTTTACCTTGTTATTAAAGAAAGACATGTTTACTTTTCGATTAATCAAAAACACATCATAGGTATTTTATCGCGGTCACAATCACAACATTCGCCTTATTGCTTGGATCGATATTTATATCAGGATACATATCGTATATTAATGCATATGTCCCTACGTGAGTAACGCAATTAATTTCTTTCTATAGATAAGTAAATATCAATAACCTGCGAATAATGCAATTTATTCCATTAGAATGGATGAACAATACAATACGCTCAATATCCTATACTATCCGCCTTGGATGAGAATAGGACCCTACATGGTAGGGATAATTGCGGGTTACATCCTTGTAAAATTGAAGGACTCGTTACACTTGAAAAGGGTAATCATAAAAAATATGACGGTATCGTTCATGCTAGCTAAAGAAACCTCACCTAGAGAATTTTCTTCTCTCAAACGTACTGCGACATATTGTTGCGATCTTGTCATAAATAATATCATAAATAGTAATCACCGAACGTAATATTTATTACGTTTTCAAAGTACCCCCCTCATCACTCACCGTAGGAAAGATGTATTTTGTCGTGTTTATGTATTTGTATATCGGCTAAACTAAATTTACATTTCAGAAAACTATTATAGCGTACTGGTGTCTCGGTAGTATATGCAACCTTTCAGTACTTTTTGGACTCTGGAAAAGGCACATACCTGTCCTTTCCGCAGCTATCTATACTGCACTTAGTAGAACAGTCTGGGCTATCGGCATATCGTGGATAATCTTTGCGTGTGCTATGAATTATGGCGGTAAACTAAACTAAACCAGAAATCATTTAACAAGCTAATTACTTTCGGCGATTTATAGAAGTTAAAGTAACGATTTCGAACAAGACGATCGTTATCGTAAGACACGATTAATTCCTTGCGATCGAATAATATCATAGAAACATCAAGAGTACCTCATGCTACTTTTTGGATTTGTATTAATCAGTTTTGTTTACAATAAACGAGGGATACCTTTCTCTCGACGCGATTGACTTCGATCGGGAGGAATTTAATGCATCGACTTGCAATTTCGCAGCCTGATCGAACGTATTTATTTCGGTTTCAGGTCCTATTGAAAAATTCCTTTCGTTCAAAGGTTGGATTCCTCTCAGTAAGCTAACGTATTGCGCTTATCTTCTAAATCCTTTTATCATAAATTCCATATATTTCTTCAGTGAAACTGAATTCCACCTAGAATTTTTAACTACCGTAAGTGCCTCATTGTTGACTCTATATTAAATTACACCGAGTTACTTTTAACAATATTCTTTTCTCGTCAGGGCACTATATTCTTGGGGTGCTTTACGTCTACCTATATAGTTTCTTACGGGTTGTCTGTGATGCTAGAAGTGCCGTTCATAAAACTAACACAACAATTCTTATCCTCCAATGGCAGAAATAAATGAACACCCTCTGTAATGTATTTATATCAAGATGTATTATATTCTATACAGTGAGTGTAGAGCATTTGGAATCTTCATTCTTGACGTTATAAATTGCGATGCCAAAAAGTTCACCGTTTTTTTTCGATTGGATGATCGATACGTAATGTTTAGCACATTTTTCTTTTTTTTTTTGTACTTTGTACATCGGTACTCAGGATAAAGGAATAATGTATTTGAAAAAAGTAATTATATGACTACTTATATTTCTTTTCGGATTAATTATAAATGTTTGTTTATCAACGAGCGTTTTGTACATAGCGAAGCGAATTCAGTCAAAGTATCTTGTACGCTGATTTAAAAGAAGGAATAAGCGTAGAGCACATTTACAAAACTACAGATTGTTGAACGATGAGACGTTCTCGCCTTGCTATGAGTGAACCGGAGAATGTATCCTGGGTGGCGCGGGCGAGGTAAGAGATCGATTTGCTCGGGAGGCTTGTTCACGGCGACCTTCTTCCAGTTGTTTCTCGAGCTGCTCTTTCAAGACTAGAAGTTCTCTTGTACGTTGATAGACGGGGTCCTAAAAACGATAAGACACGAACGTATAGGTTTGAAAAAAAAGGAAAGGAAAATATCGCTAACGGAACACGCGGGCAAAAAGATCAACAAACCTGTTGTCGCATACTGGGATTCCATCTGCAATAGAGACCTTTCCATGGTTTGATGTATCTCATACTGGCTATCGGCATTAGGACTAGTTGGTAATGTGGACCAGCCCAATAAAGAGGATTTTGATAAAGAGCTAACTGACTATTAGTGTAAGACCATAAGGACACTGTTCTTTGTTTGACCTGCTCCTGTACTCTTTCTCGTTCACTTTAAGAAAGAAAGAAAGAAAGAAAGAAAGAAAGAACGAAATAAATGTATGAATGCTTCATTTAACAACCGAACAGCGCTCTCACCTATTATACAGAAACGTTCCGAATCTACAAGAGTACAGATGATCGAGTATCGTGATCAAAAAGTGCTCGTTAAACTCGAATGCATTTGGAAATTGCCGCGTTATTTGCCAAATACAATCCATAAACTGGAGAAATACTGGTGAACGATCCGCGTCACTGTGATGCTCGTCACCATGACCGATTCTCTGAAAAAATGAAATTACAAGGATAAATGTTATTGAATATGTAAAAGAATGAATGATTTTATTATTATAAAACATTTAAAAATAAATATACTTGTTGAAATTTATGTCCAAAACTTAGCCATTCCTTCTCTATAAGAACTTCAAATCCTTTAATAGTTCTATAGTATGGATCTAGCATTAACATGGCAAGAGCCGTTAGCTGTAGAAAATACTAGGATTACTAATTGTTCTCGTACGATAAGAAAGTATAATAGCAATGTAGGCTACAATTACTTGCGCTGTTCGGTCCCAACCATCGGAACAATGTACAAGTACAGAAGTTTTGTGATTCTCAACTTTATCTACAATTCTAACTGCTCCAGCAAGAATACATTTAATGTGCTTAAGCCAAACAGTCGATTCTATACCGGATAACCACCTAGCTTCGTCAATCGTAGGAAAACATACTTCTGAAAAGTCAATACTTACTTTTAAACGCATGCGATATTTTACGACTATTAAACGATAAAGATATCTTACGTACGATAAGAGAAATAACGTTACCGCTCGAGATATCTTTTTTCTTACATAAAAATTACAAACGTACCATCGACTATTACGTATCTCAGCGCTTACATTATTTCTTTGCGATAAAAAAAAAGAAATCGACGAGTAACGCAAGAAGAAAAGAAAAATATTCCAAGAATACAGAAACATTAAATCGAGTTCGATACCTTTCAATTTTCTGAGGCTCTCTCTCATAACGTGTATATTATGAATGTCAAGAAATACAAGCTCTGCGTTCTGGTAAGCATCCTCGCTTTCATAACCACCACCTTTTGCTTTGTTTGCTATTGCATTAGGCATTGGTCGAGCATCCATTATAAACAATTTATGGCTTTGTGCATTCGCATCCATTATTAACTGCACGTACCTCTCATCTTCTCGACTTCGTTTACCGCCTACACCTACCAAAGGTTGAGCGCAACGAGTTATCGTTGCCTGGCTTTCTGGATGAATCCAAGAAAGAACCGGTAATCTGCCTCTACTTCTAAAAGCTGCCGATGCCTGCAAATCTTCGTCAGTTGCAGCTGCAGGTACAGCCCATACGGCAGGATAACTGTCGCAAAGTAAATACGTATCATTGATTTTTGATATTTTCCACATATCGTTGTTAACGCCCTGAAATAAGTAATCAATGTTGTAAGCGAATCCTGTAAAATATCAAACTTCGCAAATAGATAGCAAACGATATTTACTGCGTGATAATATCTGCGATACAAATAATGATTTGTAATAGACTAAATAATTGTAGCATCGTTGTAACAATAACGATGATAATAATTATAACAATAATAATAATAATAATAATGATAAAGAAGCATAGAAGAGTAACGTACCATACGTTTTAATTCGGCAATAGGTTCGTAGACGTTCCACCCATTTTCAGGGAAAACTTCGGCATATTCGAAGGCAAACAAAGGTAATTTATGTGACAATGGAAACGAGTACTGTTGAAGTTTTTCAAAAACATCACGCCTGGAATGATTTTCCTGTTTGTGAGCGAATCTAAGGTTTCTCATATCTTTACAAAATACTTCAATTCCGTATGAATTTTCCCTTCTACTCGATGCACCACCAACTTTCTCGATTCTACTAACAACACCCAGAGGTACTTCCACGATATAAGGCGTTTCACGATCTACACTACGAAAATGAAGCTTATAGTTCGTAACGGTAAGGACTCCTCTGGCAGGGCCCGAGTACGGACAGAGATAGGTCACTTCGTGAGCAATGCCTTGGACTCGTTCTCCGTTTAGAAGAGGCGGTCCTGTATCGCCTCCGGACAAATTCTGTGAAAAATGAAATCGTTTTATCGCAGACATACAACTCCCAATGATATAATACAAAGGTGCAGTGGCTAAATATATTTATCGCAGATTAATGTGCGTTGATTTTTCCATTGAGTACGTTAAGATGCTCTATGTTCTTACGTACATAAGGGCAAATACTCTACTGTGACTGAACTAAATCGTAATAATGGTTCGAAGCAAATAAAAGTGACGTAAGCAAACAAATGATAAATAGAAGGACATACGACTAGGTATGTTCGATTATCTACATCCAATTATCCTTTGCGGACTCACTTTTACTTGATTGTCTTTTTTTGCCTCCAAAGCAGAGACAATATTATTATCTGTCGAAGTAGAGCTTGAAGAAAAGCTTTTCGAATGCGATGCTTTTTCCCAACTCTCCTAAAGATTATACAGAAATATACATCGAGTAAATAAATTAGTAGCGTCGAACAATTCCGTATGTATTTATATATATTTTTTACCGATTCTTGGCCCATCTTAGAATTAAGAGAACTGCTTTTGCTGTCTGTGTCGAGGGAATCGGAACTGGCATTCTTCGAGTTATTCTGCTCTACGTTCAAGAGTTCCGCGCTACCTCTCTTCTCCATACTTGCGATAAAAATGACGCCAAATTTTTCTACTCCTGTCGTAATAGCATTTTCAAATGCAACTGCTTGCTCTGCATCGATTTAATCTTCTGTCTCTGTAAGCCGTAAGTTTAAAAATCAATGTGTCACGTTTTCAACGAAGACAATAGCATTTGTAAAAAAGGGAGATGCTTGTTTTTACAAATTATGCACGTGTTTACAAATTAACACCTTGCATCGTCAATGATTTTTAACATCGTTCTCAATATTTATGTACGATGTACTCAGTGTCGTTTCAAATACAGTTCTCGAGTTTCTCACCTTTTACTATCAACGTAACTTATAAATTAAAATTATCACAACGTAGACATGGGAAAAGAGAAAATATGATTGCAAGTACTTTGACCGTCCTATAAATTTACAGGTTTTGATGCTTCATTGCATAACTTAACCTCAAAGTTTAAAATTACATATGACGTGAAAAATAGACGATAAACATCGCGTATTACGATTTAAACGCAATTTCTTATTACGTGTTACGAACTTTTACCAAGCATAAAATATACGCGAAAAACGATGTAAGTCAAGAAATAAATCCAAACGGTGGTTAACGTAAGATCCTACGGAGCCACACCCAGAACATCGCAAACATTGATATTAGAATAAGCAAAATGCGCTTATTCTAAATAAAGCTTTAATATAGCTAAGTTAACAGGCGCTAACCTTAATTTTCTACTTGTACACGAACTCTTTTTCAACGCACGGGTTCTGTCAATCTACCTTGTATTTGACAGGAGCGGCCATCTTGCGAAGAACGATAAGCAATCGAAGCGCCACCTGGACCGCATCGAACCCACGTGCACGAACTACGTACATATGTTACTCGATATTGAAAATTCAAAAGCATAGATAGATTCCAATGCTACTGGATGAAAGACGGATCATTAAAAAATATCCTAAGTATGTACGTGTCGTAAAAGTGTGTTAACGATATTCAACCGTACGTAGAACACGATAAAAAGGCATTAATACTTTATCTCGTAATAAGAAGATAAAAAATTGTATTATCTATTGTAGACTGACAAGAAAGTAATTTCTTATATTTTTTTGTATAACTCCCTCCCGTCAATGTTATGATTATGAATCACGAGGTTGTCAAGAAATGGTAAAAGATGACAGAACAAAATGGAAAATGTATAATTGATCAAAGTTCATTTTTTATATAAAGAAATTATTTCGTACTTAAAAATCGAAATTACTTTTTTGCTAACCCGATAACAACGCAAGAAAAAAAAATATTGAACGAATTTTTCTATATATCGAAATTACGCAACTTCGATTATTCGAATAGAGTTCGGTTTATAGAATTAAATGAATATTATATTTTTTATTATTTTATGCAAGATATCGATTAACAATGCAAAGACCTTGTTATTCTCGAATCCATCGCTTTGAAGGATCTTCAAACTTACGTCTCGAATTACCATTTTGAATTTCGAATTTTTAAATTAAAAAAATAGTACATGGACGAATCGATCAAGTTCGATAAAGTATTCGAATATCGACTTTCGATAACCAAAGGAAAATTATTAAAGATAAAAAAAATTAACAACTTTTAATTAACCCGATATACTCCGTCTTTTTTTTATTATGCACACATATGTGTGGATATCGCACGAATACGCAGATACATATTTTCCAACGTAAAATAAATTCCTATATTTTAGAGATCGTAAATTGACAACACCCCCCCCCCCCTTCCCTTT
>JAITYT010000835.1:607203-630138 GCA_025433975.1 Liostenogaster flavolineata
TAAAAGACAAGTTTTACAAAGAGCACGTAAAAAGCGTGTTTAAAGAATAAATTGGCACGTTTCAAGGCTAGCATGAAACCTTACTTAAATCTTCGTGGTATCGTTCGACAGTCGGTGCTAAAAATGCGGAGACTCGAAAGAACGAATCTCAGAGGGCGCTGGAATCTCTGTAGACACTTGGATAAAGAAGTGTCCTACATATTTTGAACTTTAGACAGTACATGAGCATCATTTTAATGAAGTGAACTGACGGAACATGCTTTTGTAGACGACTTTTTGCAATAATGAATGAAGTACTTGCAATTTATGAAAGTCCACTTAGCATGAAATGTTCTGGTCTCGGAAATATTTGCAATATAATATATGTTTAAATACATCCCTAATTGTCTTTAAAATACGAAAAAATGTTTCATATAGAAATCATAGTCATATAGACTTACACATACGATGCATGTATGTATATATCCTACAAATAAATGCGATTACAAACGTATCGTAAGGGTTCTGGGCCACCCAAATCTTGTTATCCGCATAAAATCGGATTACGTCCGGACTGCTTGCTTGCTACTCTTGCGAATAAACAATCGCTACACCGTGATGTTAGGGTGGAATTCATAAAAAACTTTACCCATACGTGACATGTCACGTTCGTCTTGGCTGTTTAAAGAAAAATCGCAAATCGTACGCGGCATCGTGTGCGTTAACACTGACGTTTGGACGAAAAAGACTCCGTTGTAATGGGAAAAACGACGAATAAACATAGGCTGGGGAGAAATTATGTGGATTTATTTATAAAAAAAAATTGTTCAACAGAACAAAACGTATAGTCATAGTTCGACAGTGATGTAATGAATTCCATTAATGTGTTCCACAGTATAGAGCGTATCGTAACATGAAATATAAAACTCTCATCATCAACTATATATATCGTTAACTTTGAATATAGTCAACATATAAATATACAGTCATCACGTTTAGTTAAATATATCCATACTGGTACATATAAGAAATCTATATACGATATAATTAAGTTTTCTACGATTGATCCTGTTTTGTTGCTCTGATGCGCGCACGCATGCACATACACGCGCATACAAGACATAACCCAGTCATGCGAATTATCCGTCCATCCATCCAAAGGTACGCATGTACAAACCTATTCTCTAAGATGACTCTACTATATTTATACAAAAGGCTACTGTGGAAATCCTCGCAAACACATAATTCTTGGGAACGTCTTCGTCGTAATACGTAGAGGAGGCGCCATCGATTAGAAAAAGAGGAAAAAGAACGGACGAAAAATCTCGTACGTACATCGAAAAATTTAGTTTACACGTAGTCACGAATAACAGAGTATTATTTCGCTGGATATGTCTCCTTTTCGCGATATTTCGATTGCTGAGATAGCATTTTGGCACTTATAGCGAAGAATCCTTAAACTCTAAGACGAATTACATAGTAGGATGCCCTTACTCTTCCCCCTATTCCGCTCTATTTTGCAGTCTATCACCGTCCCTCACTCGTTTCACTCATTATCGACGCTATCTCTCTCCATTCATCCCTTACTAACAACAATTATATCACGTTAGACCCTCCTTTAGGCCTCTACTTTGGAACTCTTTTTCTTCCGTTCCCCTCTAACACGTTAGAAAAGTCCTTAAGGGTAGAAAGACCTAAAGTAGTAGAAAAAAACTCGCGGAATACCAAAGACGAATCTCACGAGCCTCTATCTTTTGGATCCTTCCTAAAGAACCCCATGGTCTCACGCATGCACGCACGCACACACCTCCTCGTCCTAGCCTAGCCTTCTCGCAGAAGCGACGATTCGACGATCGCCGTCGTCGACCGTAATCTACCAGTTCCAGTAGAGTTCATCAGTCTTATCTCGTGGTGCGTGCCCATCCCGGTCACGTCATCTGCGCGGCGTTGTATCCGCGCTTCCTGGGTGCCGAGAAGTGTTGCGGGCTGCTAATTTGGAACTGCTGAACGTACGGATTATTTCTGAGAATATTGCCGGCAGGCGAGCCGCTAGAGTATTGCGTCGGCACGGTGATGATCCCAGTCTGTTGCAGGTACTGCTCGCGATAGAGCGCCTGTTGCGTCACGTATTCGCCATTAACTGGACTCTGGCCGCCGTAGTGGGCCTTCATGTTGGTCGTAGCGGTGTTGGAGGAGGATGGTGAGCAGGAGGAGGAAGAGGACTTGGTCAAGAGGTGATGGTGATGAGGATTTGCGTTGCACTCCTTGCCATAGGTGTCCTGTTGGTATCTCAATCCCGTCGGCGAGGTTCCAGGCGTGGCAACGTTCTTCAGACTCTGCGTGGGACTCTGGGTGATCGACTCCAAGACGTGTCTGGGCATGTTGGGTGAAGGGGAGTGATGCATGTCCTGCAGGCCGTCCACGCGGTTAGCATTTCTCATGAAAATAGGCGCGCTCTCTGGCCTACCACCGACGATGTTTCTCATGCCCTCCCTGTCTTTCGCGCTTAAACTCTGCTTCGAGTTGCTCAGGCCACTCGTACGGTTATTGCTCGTGCCCGAGGTGGACATGTTGTTCAGCTCGGACACGCTCGCCAGCTCCCAACGACGCAGCAGACTCGACACGCGTTCGGCTCTGTTCGCCGTGTCAAGACTCTCGTCGTAATCCGGACCCTGCAAGGAGAACCATTCGCAATGTTAACTCGAGATTCGATCGAACTGAATTCGTCGAACGGGTTCGAGATGCTTGGTGTTTGGGTTTCCGCTAGGATCCCAATGCTGTTTCGATGTCTCGCGAATTCCTGGGAGATAGCTACTGGCTTGGCAAAAAAGTAATTTCGGGTTTCACGAACAAAAAATTCGGTCAAAATATTTGTATTAGATCAAATCTAGGGTTACGGCCACGTAAAATCACTAAAATTGGTTATGCTTTTTTACTTTTGTACGGCTATGTACATATTTTGTAGTCAATGAACTCTTGGCTGAGCTCACGACTGTCTAATAGAAAAAAATAAGAAAAACTTCCGTCAGCATTATGATTACGAATCACAAAGTTGCCAGAAAGATGGAAAAAGGTCATCGAACAAAATGGAAAATATATAATTGATTAAACTGCGTTCATTACATACAAAATTGAGTCTTATTTCGCACTTAAAAAACAACATCACTTTCTCGCCATTCCAATGGTTTCTAGGTTACATGCGTGTAAGTAATTCGAGATACGTCGTTGAAGCACAAATCGCTATTTTATCTGGGAACAAGATTATCAATCGTTGGTTACTTTTGCTTTCTCAGGAATGTCTCAAGGAATTTTTGTTGTCGCTTTGTGTAGTGTTTATAAAAAAGAAGAAAAATGATGGAAGTTGTTTGTTCGATCGCGGGAAATCATTAATCGATTGTAAGCTATCGAAGAGTAGTTCCGGTGAAGCAAGATAAGAACATAATCGTTAGGCAGAGACAGCCTAGAGCAACAAAATTATTTTCTTGAATAGTTCCTTTTCAGGCCTTTTTTTCGAGAAATCGATTCGTTCTTTGTCCAATTACTCCTTCGTTGCTAATGTAAGAAGCTGAACGGTTTTGAATAACAACATTTAAAAGATATGAGCGAAATTCCCGAGTTCGCGTTTCCCATAAAGATCAGAAATCAAGCTGCTCCTTCTTATCCTTGCAAAGAAGTTGCTTCATTTGCGCGGCTATCGAAGATAAACGCGATGGATAACGCGAGTTCGCTCGATTTAATTCGTTGTTTAAAACTTTCTCCCGGCTAATCCAATCGTATTTTTTCCTCCCCAAGAAAGGAAGCGATAGATAAAGAGAAAGAGAGCGACGAAAACAGGAACGTAAGATTCCATCAGAGGGAAACGCTTGCTTCTCGTTTTAAAACAAAAATTCTCTAAACAAAAAAAAAACAATCTTCCTTTCGTCTTTAGTCGCTACTCGCTTTTCCTTAAGACAATAATTAAAAGTTCCGCGAAGGAAAAGCCTGCGACCTAATAACCTTCTTCATCCTCCGATGGAAGATTAAAGCTCGGCGTTACTCTTTTCGGTAGAACTTACGTTTTCGATTTTTTCGTCGAGCATCTTGAAGAAGTCCAACTGGCTGGTGGATATCTCTCTGCGAAAAAGAAGAAGAGGTCGGTTAACGGCAGACGATAGATTCTCGAGGAGAAGAAAGAACACGTCACGAGCAAAGACGTTTAAAAAAATTCGGCGTGAATTCGTCGATGATATTTGGGATTGATCGATGCTAAAAAACGATGAAGCTTTAAATGCGCGACATCGAACTGAACAGAAACAGCGCAGATCTCCGCGTGGCTCTAAATGTGATGATTCGCTATTATCGACTCCTTGTTGTTTGATCTGTTAAGAAGACGTCGTAAATTAACAAGCAAACGATTGGGTGACGTCGTTGTTCCGACTTTGCATTGCGTTTTTGAATTTACACTCGTAATATAAACTTCAATTTATACCAAATTCAACTGTGTTTGCTCGGAAGACTTAGGAAGATTTAGAAGGTCGATTCGTCGTTGAATTTTCGATTACTCCGTCAAACAGTGGATAAAATGTGAGTTCTCTGTTTGCAAAGCAAATTAAACTACAATCGAATATCGCAACAAACGCAATCGTGTTTTCACGTTGTTGAACTGCGGGATTCAATTTGCTATCTTTATTCCAGCTCGCTTCATGACGTGTTCGTCTTAAAGCCTAGACCTTCTTCTAAATCGTGTCCTTTCGATTCGATGAGAAGAAACAAGCAGATTGTTAATCGTTCGAATGGTAACCATTGGATTTCTTGTTAAAAACTGTCCGTTCACGAGACTCGAAAATACATAGGAATATTCGCGCACTTTCAAACCGCGGAATCCTCTAACGAAGTCCAAAAAGATGTCGACATTGTCGAGTACGAAAAGGGGAACCTAAGGATCTCATCGAACCGCGTTTAATTCGGGATTTGATCGGTTTCGATGTACTTCTCAAAGAGACGCGTCCAAAGAGCCTTCCACTCGAACGGTTAAACCGAAAAGAGAAGAAAGTGGACTTAAGAAACTTAAAGAAAGAAGGGAAGAAAGACAATACGAGACTCACGCTTGTTGCAAGAGGGGTCCGCTTCCAGATCCGTTCGGCTTCTTCTTCGGTTGGCCCTTGGCCTCAATGGCGCCATTTTGGTCCTCATTTCGGTTCAGCTCGACCCCGTTGTTGTTCGTCTTATTGCCCTTGGCGTTGCCATTGCCGTTCTTCTGTTCTATCGACGTGCTACCTGAAGCCCAGAATAGAATAGGAAAAAGAACGTGATTAGGCGAAGACGAAAGCCAGGCTCGACAATGTTAAGAAAAGTTTTAACGATAAAGCTCTGCGATTTATCGAATCAAAAATGTATATTCGTCAAACCATCTCTGATCAGACTTTTGCGCGTTGCGTAAGAGGACAATTCGGTACGAAAAATGGCAGACATTGAACAATCTCGATTACGATTAATATGTCGATTATAGTTTGATTAAAAATCACGGATAAAGATCGAACGTACGAAGCACTCTATCATTTGCGCTCGAAGCACGAAGAAAAAGGAAGAAGAACCCCATATGTCGGGTAGAGACAAAAAGAAGAATAAAAAAAGGAAAATATAGAAGAGCACGAGAGAGATAAGTCCCCTCTTCTGGACTCGAGGAGGTCGTGAACCCTAGTGCTGCTAACGACTGGTCGATCATCGGCTGAAAGACAATGAAAATACACGTCATCCTGCCTGTTTACGCGACAGGTTCTCCCCATCGTCGTCCACTAGGTTCGTACGCGCGATTAGACACGTGTCCAGCTGCTATCGTTATCGTCGCTTTTCGTATCGACCATGGTCTGCAGTTGGACGAGATCGATCGATGGTGTCCACAGACGAGACCAGACAAGAATCGAATTAAGCTAGATGAAACTTTTTGGAAGAAAATAGACATCGACTGGAAGCTCGAGGCAAAAACGATTCGAGCCTCTTGGAGCACCTTCAGCTTTGAACGAATCAGTAACAGCAATTTTTTAAGCAAATTTCGCTACGTTACTACTGATCAATGCAGGAAGTTCAACCTTTTCGTGTTGACGGAATGGAAATGATCCGTTATCTTTTATCTTCGAACTTGGAACTTGGGATCTCTCACAAATGTTTGGAGCCACGAACGTGAAGGCTATTTTCTTTGCTTAGTTGTATCAAATAAAAAGAGTAGAAATAAAAAGTTTCAAGGGGCTAACGAGGAGTCGTTGTCAGCTCGGAAATCGGAAGATGAAGGCGAAAAGGGGGATTTGGTTTTGATGCCTTCCGAAGCTAACGGAAGTTTGATCGTATTATCGAGTTCAGTAACGATCTTAGCCTTTGCCTTTTCAATATAACCCCAAATTTGTTCGTTTCTTAATTGAATCAACGATGAACTTTGTTCTAGGTTTTAGGCGCAAGGAAGAAAGTCCCCCGTTCCTTTTTATATTTCTAGAAACTCATGAACGAACTCCAGTCGAAAGAAAGGAACGTCCCTTTCGTCGTCACGATGTCCTAACTAAATTTTCAGATACATAATTTTACACGATCCTATTACACGTGTTAGTGCCGTTGCACAACACTGTCTGATTTCTTATACTTAATTACGCGCAACGATGATGTAGCGATAGCAAAGACGTCGTATTTCCGCTTTATTTATTTTTGTACTATTTTCAACGTAGTAAAAGAAACTGTGCTTTTCCATTTCGAATCGAGGATCGCTGCTACGCATTTTGACACACCGAATTTTTCGACGTTTTTTCAGCTATTTGCTTCGTTAATCTACAGCAGCGCGAAGAACAATCGTTTTATTTATCATCGATAAATCTAGAAAAAGAGAAATCTAGAAATTCGATAGCAAACGTCGGGTATTAAAAAGCACATGGGCTGTGAGCGTAATCGTACGTTCGTTGACACGCGACGATTGCTTTTGATCGAACGGAAAGCGCTTTTCCTTTCAGTCGTCTTTCGATCGAAGAATGGAGCGCGTCTCGATTTTCGAAGCTCTGAATTGGCGCATTGCCGAAGGTCGTCGTCCATCTGCGACGATATCGACGCAGCTGCCTACGAAATTCCTCAAAGCGGGATCGCGCGTGCCAATGCGATCGAATTCCAGGGAATTGCTCGGCGTCGTTGATCGCTGCCATGTGAAAAGACGCGATCCCCAGACGCTGCTTAGCTTCGGACCATCGATGATCCGGATGCCACGACGTCGAGAATGCCCGCTAATATTGAAACTCGAGGAGAATCGAGATGTTTTCCGGAGAATCCAGGAATCTGTAGTACTTGAAGGCAATCCCCATTTTTTCCATGATATCGTTGTGTTATTCTGAAAGATGGTATCGTTTGTCGAAATGAAACTTTTGAGAGACGAGTTAACTCGTCGTCCTTGGTCAGAGTGTGGATCGACGTACTTTTGTACGTTTGAAGAAGTCGATAAGGTCGATTCGTGATACGCGACGAATTAACTCGTCGTTTCCGATAAACGCATCGACTTTTTAAGAAACGTCAAATTTGCGTTAATTTCGAACGACAGCTTGCTTTTCTAAAACGCATATACGCGGCCTATCGTAAGCGAGCGACTTTCTCGAGGACGTAGAATTTGTCTGTGACGTTAGGTCGAACAGGTTGCAAGTGACAAGCGCACGATAAATATGTGTCGAGGACAACGCGGTGAGAATCGCTCGAACCGCAATAAATCGCGATGACTGACGGAGAGGCAAAGAAGAAGAAAGAGAAAACAAAAATAATACGATTATGTCGTGTTTATGCTAGAAGGTTCGAACTTTCTGCATAAAATCGACGATTTGCACAGTCTTCGTGTTTTACAACTGTTTTTAACTTCGGCGACACAACCGACCCGAGTATTATAATTTCTTCCTTTCCATTTCCAAATGCGAATTTGGAAAATTCGATTATTTTCTTAAAGGAAAAAAAGATAAACTTATTAAGTCGTAGAATTTAATTGAAGCGTCAGTCGCGATTAAAAATACGAATACCACCAACGCGTGATTTCACGCTTTCACAATCTTTCAACGTCGAAGACGATGAATTAACTCGTCGTATCTCAAACTAACCCTAGCGAGTTCTTCGCCGAAAAATGTCGGTATTTCGTCGCTCCACGTGGTAAAATTTAATTTCCATGAAAGGAATAATAACCAGAATTATTCGACACTGCGTAGAATTTCACTTAAATGTCAGTTGCTCTTAAAAGGTCAAAGACCATCGCGGTGCGATGCTGCGCGTTTGAATCGATGAACACCTGTCAGGAAGAAAAAAAAAGTAATAAGGCCGCCGCCAAATGACATTTTATCTTGATATTCGAGGCGTAAAAAACTTCATCCGCCTGACGGAGCAACGCGGAGAACGGATCTAAGTTTCCTCGACCTCGAGTTCCACGACGCGAAGTTGGACGATGTTTGCTGCTAGGTGTTTTAGGTAAGTAGGTTCGATTATTCGTGCACCGTTGCACCAGGTGCACCTCGACATAATCGAAGTCACTCGTAACGTAACTAACCTAAGACACGAGCAACTTGCTGGCAACTCGGTCGGAGAACAACGGATATTAACAGACTTCGATCTAAACCCCAACCTCTAGGAGTCGACTAAAACGCCGTTGAGATTCGCTTGGTCCCGACATCGAACCTCCGTGCTAATTATACCTCGACTCGTCATCGATTGGAAAAGACCTAAAATCGCTTCTAAGACCTCGCTCTCGAGTCGGTCGTCGGGTGCATCGAGCCACTAGGAGATCTCTAAATCCAACGCGATCCGAAGAAGGAGCTCGAAGGATTCCTGCTCGAAAGCTTAAAATGCCCTCGTCGCCGATCGAAAATGATCAATCCTTTGGTTCGAAGGGAGGAGTGGCTTAGAAGTTAGGAACAATCGAACGCACGGATCTGCGAAGAATGGTCGTGCGGTAACAGGGCGTTTCTCGGGTGCTTTGCGACTTCGACAGCGCCGGGGGCTGGAATCGTCCGCGTTTGAAGGGAAGAGCAGTTGCTCGAAAGCTTCGAGGGATCCGTAACGAGGCAACGAGGTTACTCCGATGATCCTCGCGACGTCGAACGTAGTTTTGCGACTTCAGAAAGTGACCGGGGGGGAGGCGAGGGGTTGGAATTGTCCGCGTTACTGAAAAGTTTTGAGAGATTCATAACGAGACAATTTTATGAACCTTCTTCCGACGTCGAGGATAGCAAAAGGGACGAAGCTTTCAGGTCGATCTGCTGACCCTGTCGAAATTTTCAAGTTGAACGCAACGAAGATGCGAGGATCCAGCGCATCACTTTATTTATCGCATTCGTCGTGAAATATCAAAACACGATATTCAAGAAACTAAGACGAAGGACCGAAAAGAACACTTTCTTTTTTATTGGGTTGCTCGGAAGGTCTCCGGCAATTTTTGGGTCAAACAACATACGAATAGCGTGGCTTCGATTTTTCTCAACAATTTTTCATAAAAACAACGTTAAAGAACAGAAAAAAATAAAAACAACGTTTTTTCATTTAAAAAAACGAAATTACTTTCCGGACAACCTAATAGAATGTCGGCGCAATTTATGGTGAACCGGCGGAGACTTTCCGAACGACTCGATACTCGATGTGTTCGATCTTCGACGCTTTCCGTAGGCGAGTCCGGCGATTCTAATCGACATCGACGCGTGAATAAGAGACGCAAACTCAGCGCCAACGTCATCGTCGTCGAACGGTTACACATCGTGATTCGAATGCAAAATTTATATTTAGTAGGATCGCGTCGTGTTCGGCGCATTTTAAAATTTCACATCGATGCGTCACGAGCTTCTCGCGTTCGATTCATCCATGCGAGATCCTCGAACTCACGGCAATTCGAACGATTCGAACGATTACGATAATTCGAAATAAAAAAAAAGAAAACCGTCGAATGGCGATTATTGTTCTTCCTCGTATCTTCGCGAGAAAGAGAAAAAAGCACGAAATTAACCGTCATGAGTAATCGGTGAGGAAAGTATCGATCGAATAGCTTTTCCTCCCCTCCTCGAAGGTCCGCAAGAGGACAATTTCATTCTGGAATCTCTTCTTTCGAACATCCAGGCAGGATATCGAAATTGGATCGCGAGAACGTCGTTACGCTCGTTCGTCATCCACGTTACTGATATCGAGGCGATTTTCCTTCGATGAAAAGCTTCTCCTACCCAAGAATTTTTCATTTGCTTCTCGAGTGCGAAGTATTGAATCTTCGTTGCTCCTTTCCTCCTCTCCCAAGGACGAAATGATTCGATTCTTTGCGGTCGAGAACCAGACTATTGTCGCCTCATAGAAAAATATCGTACCATGGAAATCTACGCGAATGACCTAAACCAAGATGGAAAATTATAAACGTGCGATTTAAAAAAAAAATCTCTAACATAATCGAAACTTTTAAACTTTCGCTTGACAAACAGAATAACGCGTGCTTCGAATTTCGTAGCGTCGTGTAGAGAGGACAAAACTCGACGTTCTACGACAGAAAGTTTCGCGAAAGAAGCATCCAAAGCGCTTTGCAGGAGCGCCTCGATTGTTCGCCTTTCCCTGAAAAAATAAAAGGAAAGATCGAAGACGCGCCTCTAAGCCGTACGTAGAACGCCTTGCACGAGCGTCTGGTTATACGAAATCGTAGGTAGAAATCGAAGCGCAAACGTAGGAGTGTCGTACGATCCAAGGAGCGCCTTGAAACGCGTCGAACATCGGCGATGCGCGACGCGAGAGGGGAAATTAGGGTCAACTTCATCAAGAGCAATCAGAAGTTAAACAGGCTGAACTTTCGACGTCCTTACAGTCGATTAAATAATTCAAGCGAAATCGAGTTTACCTCTTGACGCCATTGCGATCGCCCCTCGCGACTTTCTCGAAGGATGAAACTTTCAGCTTGAATTTGACGACTTCGAAGCTCTCGACTTCAAAGGAGGCCCAAGATGGGTAAAAAATGGGAAATGGTCAAAAAGATTCGATCCGCGATTTTTTTTACATCGTTTCAAAGTATTAATCATTTTAAAAATATATTTTATCTATAGAAATTTTAACGTTAAACAAATTTGTAGAACGTTAAGTGTTTAATTTTGTTACGCTTTGAACAACAGATGACTATAAGCATCGTACTAAGATCCAAGTTCTAGATCTAGTTTTTTATATTCGCGTATCTACAAAAACAGCCATTCTCTGTTACAGAATTTGTGAAATTAGTCGCGAAAGTGTCAAGATGACTGACTTTACTAAAGTTAAGGCGAGGTCGAACGCGTGTACGAGTCGTTCTTCTTTCGTTCTACCTCGATGAGTAAAAGGGACCCTCCCACTCTTTCATTCATTTTTTCTCTCCGTCAGTCGCAAAGTAGGCGCCTACATCTATCAAGTTACCGTGGTTTCGCTTTCGTAACTTTTCCATGCGTGTAATAAACTAATAATAACACGCGCCGTGTAGTGGAACCGACAACGACACGACGACGACGACAAGAAAAAAAAACGAGGGAGTTCAAAGCATCTACAAAACGATACTTCCTTCGAAAAACCCTTAGAAAACATCTTTCGAGGCTCGAATCGCCACACCAGTCGGTTTTCGGTCGAACCTTCATCAGATTTAATTTTTTCATTTCGTGTCTCGAAAAATGTACGACGTCGAAAAAAAAAAATCCGTTTGTTTTACATAACAACAACAAAAAATAGTTCTAAATCTAAACGCAAGGACAAAACTTTCCAGCTAGTATAGTTGACAAAGGAAGCGAGAAAAAGTCGTTCAAACTGCGTCGTATTTCTGCCAGGTGAAAAATTGATGACAGCACCTGACGCCTAAAGTAGCCGCACATGTTAGGTTTCCAGACAGAACGTGGGTCGTTCTTTAACGCGTTTCCATACGCACAGCGACCTTCTTTCGAGTCTTGAATGCTCGTTGCTCTGGAATACTCGAGATTCGGTTTTCTATCGCGCACAAAACGAAGCAAGATCAATTTTAAACCGTTTCCAAATGATAACGCGTGGTGAACTTTCTTTGCGATCTTTCGATGATCTTTCGATGATCTTTCGATTTGGGATGAATCTTGGTCGAAAGAACAATCTAGTAATCGAACAAAATCAATGCTATTCGACTTCGTCGACGTTCGAATATTTTGTATTCCGTTCGTTTTCTCTTCAGAGACTTCGTCGGGCCACCGAAAGAATTATCTAAGTCGGATAATCTAGAACCAATGGCAACATCGAAAGAAGCCGCAGAACCTATGAATCCGGAGACTATCGCATAGCCTTGTGATTTAATCCTTCGCAATCCAATTTACCAGGAACTTCGCATAACGTAACGGTTTTACGGTAGAAACTCAAGTCAAAGATTAGAAAAAATTACAAATTAAAAGCAAAACATCAATCGGAAGCTTGCAAAATTCAAATTTCGAAATGATTTCAAGATCGCGATACAACAATTCAATTCAATTTAATTTAATTTAAGGATATTATTATTCTTCGAGAATTTCTGAGTAGCCCAATCTCGCTTCTTTTCTCTTGAGAACGAAAAAGAGAAAGAATCGATTACCAGAAGGCACTCCCACGGGAAATAAGTTGCTTATTACCGATGGAGTTCTTTTTGCGTAGCGCGAACAGGACATCCTGAAATTGATCGACTATAGGCGTATTAAAGGAGAACGGGAAAATTAAAGAGGAAAAAAAACTTCTATTTTTCGTGGTCTCGTAGAAATCTCGACCTTCCGCTCGATATATAGTCGATCAAATCGATGGTTTTCGTGAAATTTTATTTTATTTCTTTTTTTAATAATAAAATATAGATAAAATAAAAATGAAAAAAAAAACAAATAAATAAACCGTGTTTCCTCGGTCACCGGTGGAACACGACAGATGCAAAATCGAAAAAGATGGGCGTTGTAAAGGTAGCCACCGATAGAAAAATCCCGATGAGACCAGAGGATGGGAAAAAACGAGGATAAAGAAAGGGAGAAAAATTTGAACGAGCCTCGATATTCGACGAGAACGGATATTTCGAGCGATTTCGCGCGTGAAACGCGTCGAAAGTCACGTTTCAACGTCTGTCTCTCGACTGGCTGACCGCGTGATAAAATTTCAGCCGAACGAAAACATGGAGCTTTCATTTCTTCCGCGTCTATTTATTCGATCGATGAAGCGCGCTCGCTCATCGACGCGAAAAATCTCGCCTGCAGGCGCCTGTTTGCTATCACTAACGCGCGGCTCTTCCCTCTCGACGCGTTCGTGCGCTTCACGGAACACGATTATTCTCGAAGGACCTCCGGCAAGAAGGTCGAGGCCACGAAGGACTCTCGAGTGATACCTTTCGAAAGGATCCTGACTCCCCTCTTCTTTCGTTCGATCAGTGTCTAGTCCTTTTTCATCGGTATTCCTCTGTGTTTAATTTTTTTACGAATACCGATCTTTTCGTTTCGTGATACTGCTTCAAAGATTAGCAGCCAATTTCTCGATTTTACAAGGCTGATTAGATGAATACTTCGTCTTAAGTATTTTTTTATGGCAATTTTAGCACATCCTGCCAATGTCTTCAAAAAAGGACGATCTTTTCTTTTAAATATACATATTTTCTTCTTTTCTTGATTTAATTTTATTCTCTTTTCCTTCGATTTTATATTATACGACGATTATTAATATCGTTTGATCGAAGACATTCTTAAGACATTTTTGATAGTCCTAAAGATCACTGCATTTTCAACCTAGTAATTTCAATGCATTTATTACTATTTATCGAATAAATAATACAATTTCCTCGATCTCATCGATCAGACGACTTACGGACAGACGGTCCGAAAGACTTAATATATTCGCGCACGAGTGCATCGTTCCGTCGATAAACTCTTGGAGCGAAAGAGAAAGAGGAAGAAATTGTAGAAGAGCCGCGTTCACCACTGACCAATATTCTCCCCGTAAGACGAGTTTGCAAGCGACACGACGTCGCAGCGCGAAGAAAGAAACTTTCTCGTCCAGACCGAGGAAGAAAAAGCCCAAACAGGAAACGCGGAACGCGTACGCGAGACGTCGACTGAAAAGAGGCAAAACGAGATCGTTTCCTTGCGTCACCTTGGGCCGATGTTCTAAAGGCCTTATCTCGTAAAACGCACGGCTCCGTTCGACCAAACTTCGAGACCGTATTTACTCTTTTCTTCGTTTTTATTTCGACTGGTAATAACGAATCCATCGACTAGTCGGCTGCGTTTTCTTCGATTTCCAAGGTTTCGCGAGCTGTTCGGCGGCAGCTGCTAAGTCGTTCGACGCAAATACGAGGGGAACGACGATAAAAAAAACGCACGCCCTACGGTTAAGCCAAGTGTTTCGTGCCATCAGCCGCATGGGAAGACGGATACTTCGAGAAACGTGTGTCTTATTCCGATTCCGCTCGATCGTTAATATCGTTTGATTTTTTAACGTCGATTATTCGTCTTTGGTGGATCAGAAGATTATTCATTTTATCGTTATGAGATAAAATGAGTTTCTTTGCTCGTAAAATATGTCGATCGGGGAACAAGCACGAAAGAGGCGCGGGAAAAATTGTCGTTTTTTAATCGGAAGGGAACGCGTGATTCGGGGAATCGATTAAAGAATCTTCTGAGTAAAAATTTCGTGTGGTTTATTAAATCATGAAAGATGAAAGAAAGATGAAAAGAATTTGGAAGAAGTTCGGATTAAGATCTAACAAAAATAAGTGCGCACTTGGAGGGAGCTTAGGATTGCTTGGTGACTCTACGTTTGTCCGAGAAGTGTTCAGACTATTAAACATGTCGTCGTTAATAATTAAGACGACTTTTTATGTGATTCAGCATAACGAGTTTTGCAGAATCAGTTTCGTTACTTTCCGGATGTACCGTGCGATCGATCGATCGAAACTAGCTCGAAATGCCAGCGACGATTACAACGACAAAATCGTACATCTGACGAGACAAAATGGCAACATTTCGCGGAAAGGAAAACGCATTATCGAAATCGGCTTTCGCCGGTTCCATAATCATCGCTGATTGCTCGTATCGGGAATTAATTGATCGAATGATTAATTCACCCGTGCTTTCGATAAGGCTGAATTCCTCGTGTTATCCTCCTCCCCCTTTCTCTGCGCCATCCTCTTCTTACTCCTCACTCCTGCGTCGACGCGGCGTTCACAACATACGCATGCGAATCGAGCTTTAAAATGTTCCATCGTTCGACGAAGCACAAAATTCCAATTTTTACTTTACGTGTCTCTGTCCTTTTCCCTCCTTCTCTCGAATTAGATACGACATTCGCGAAATAATTCGCGAGTCGAGCTTAAAATCCATCGTTCTTTATCTCGATCGTTCGTTTCGCTTCGACGAATTGCACTGCGTCATTCTCGAACGAATCAAATCGAATAATCATGGCCCACGATAAAAAAAAGATTGTCAAATCGAACTGCTGCTTAAGTCGGCACATTTTAATGACCGAAACGAGGTTTGCTGGAATATTCGAGTATTCTTTAAATTTGTAAATTATCTCGTATTTAGCCCAAGAAAGCGAAAAACGCGATTTTTAAAAATCTTGAATTACCGATGTTAGTTCGAATCACGTGCAACTCTAAAACGAAATCATCGTCCATAAAAGGACAAACAAAAAAAAGCCGGCGATTAAAACGCAAGCCAGTTTGCATCCTTGCAAAAATCCTCTCGTTTTTCACGGAAATTCGTAGAATTTTTTAATCGATGGAAAAACAGCAGCTGCGAAACGACGAATTCCCTTCGCCTTCGACTCGCGCGGACTCGTTAACGTACGAATAAAAAATGATCAAGCTATGCTTAATTACCGCGACGCAATTAGCTCACCCTAGGAGCTTCCTACGCTCCTGCGCGTATATAGTCGACTGGTGCTCGTCCTCCTGCTACCCCTATTCCATCATCGCCGTAGAACTGTTCAGTATCCGTTTATTCTGTCGAATTGCGAACAAATTGCGACTAATTATGATTTTTCGTGCAAAGTCACCCAATCTTTACGTTGTGTGAACATTCCTGTGTATCGTTTTCGACAAGTTTCAAAAGACGTCGAACGTTGGATTGCTGCGAACCTTTTATCATATATTTCACCCTTTTCAGAGTTATGCAAACTGACGCGCAGCTTCCGCGGACATGGTCACCGTTCAGATCGTAAATATTTCTAGGTCGCTTGCGAACGAGATATAAAGTAGTCGAAAAAGTGCCGAGCCTTTTTAAGTCAAAATGGAGGCAATCGTGATAATGGATTGTGAGGACGCGCGTCATTTCTCTTCCATTTCCGAGATCAATTTTGGCAGCTGCTTCGTTAATCCTATTTCCTTTGCTCCGTTTTGTGCAACAGAAAGAGAAGGAAGGAACAAATGTAGATTTCAAAGGGATCGAGAATATAGATTAACGCAAAAGGCAGAAGCTACAGGTGACGATGGGTCGACGAGCTTTCGAATTAACTCCCACGCGATCCTTCGTCCGTCCTACAGGTAAGCTTCGACAGGATCCTTGTTCTTTCCAGAGATAAGAGAGAGATTTCTTAAGGACGTTCCTCTCTCTTGCTCTCTTTCTCTCTCACACCCACACACACTCACACATCCTGTGTTTAGACTCGAACGAAAACCAGCGCGATGATCGTCACCGTCCAGATTTATCCGGCGCCCTGGTACGCAGACCAGCGAGATCGTTTCTCCTTGCTTCGAGGATCGACGGTGCGTAACGCGCCGTTTTCGACCTTGCCGGCGTAATTTCACGGCGAACGGAAGAACCTTGAAACACGCGGAGGCCGCTTTTGACGACGTAAATACGACCGCCGAACGAATAGAAGTTTTTAGAGACTTGTTGTCAAGCGAGCACCTCCAAAACGAATAAATGCCAGATGACGAATTTGTTTCAACGACTGCGATCACATTCAATGTTTAAAATTTTTTTTTTAAATTACAAAGTTTAATTTCCATTTTACAATTACGAAAGTTTAAAGATAATAAATTAATTTTTTTCACGAATCACAAATTAACGAAAGATAGGATTACTTAGATCAATACGAGATAAATTACGTTTAACGACTCGATTCGACGACAGAATGTTTGCCAATTTACGAAAAATAAATTCGTATCGTTTTTGAATGAGTGAATAATTTTTAATTCAGACCCCCTTCGTGATTAAAGGCTACGTAATTTACGATTAAAAGTAGTAAACATGTACGATTACATCCGACTTTGTGAACTTTGTGGATTATTTGGAGCATCGCCGATATAAGTACGACCTGAATCCGTTTAAAGACTCGATGACGATCCAATTATCTCCCAATTTGTAAAAAAAAAATCGTATCGTCTTTAAACGAGCGTTTTTAATTTTTAATTCAAACTCGCTTCTTCGTAATTAAAGACTGCGTAATATACGATCGAATGCTGTCGCGCGATAATACCATACTTTTCGTTATTTCGTCGATTTCGTTGCTGCAAGTACAGCAAAGAAATGACTGAAATGAAGAAATTCTTCGCGTTTTTCCACCGTCACCCGTTGCAGGAAGGCCTCGCGTTTTCACAAATTCGACGACTCGTATTTCCACCATCGAGGCAAAAAGGCTTTTCCCACCTCCTCCCAGGCTCATCGCTTCTCTCTATCTCACGCGCCATTGGCCTATGCATTATTCAACGAGCGCGACGCGCGCTATAATTTGATGACTTCGAACCGCGCACCTAATGGATTCATATTGCGCGTGTGATCGACAGTTTGAAATTAAACGAGAGCCTGATCGAGAGGAAAACGAGAGAGGAAATGCGCAGCCTCGCGTCTCTATCGTCCCCTTTAGCCAACGTTTCCCTTTGATCCTCGCGAATCGATCGTTTTCGCTCGACGAACGTTTCTCCTCTGCGAAAATCTTTTTTTTTCTTTGTTCTAATTAACATTTTCATCGAATAAGCGAGCCGAAAATTTCGTTTTTTCTTTTTAAGAAAATAACGAAAATCGAATAAATTATTTACCTTCGCCGACCTTTTTTCAGGTCGAAATTAAATTCAATTCATTACCATTTAATTTAATGTCAAATAAAATAAAAAATTAAATTAAATTAAATGCATGCACATATTTGAAGTGTACGACGTTATTGAATTATTACTTAATTTTAAATAAAACAGAATTGGACCAACTGCAACGCCGTTGGACTCAATAACGTTTCGAAACTCTTTAAAATCCTGAGAGCACTTTGTTCAAAGGAAAAGGAGGACAATAATACGAGAAGCATGCTTTTCTTTCCATTTTCCATATCGCCGAGTGCGTTTCAATACCCACGACTCATCGTGGCTCTCCTTGTGTCTCTTTTCTTCCTTCCTATTTCGACCCCTTTTTCTCGAACCTTTCCTCGGCGCCATTTTGTTTCTCCACTTTTCGACGTCGTACCGCTTTTATTCGAATTAATCAAGTCCAGATCGTTTGATCTAATTTCATTGAAAATTAATTTAATTAAATTGCATTATTCCTAGATAGATTCCTTGCCGATTCATTTTTCGCTTGTCTTGTTGTTTAAATATTCAACGAGACATTTTCTGAAAGATTCCCGAAAGATATTTAAAAACAAAACAAAACGTACGCGTGACGATGAAAGTTGAAGTATTTCTCACGGTAAAAGTAAGAGAAAGAGAGAGAGAGAAAGAAAGAGAGATCCGCTTCGATCGGCGATGACGCAGTCAATAGAAACGCGTTTACGCTCTCGGCTTCTTCGATCTAAATTTATGTAAGTAGGCATGCGCACGCACATTTTCAATCTTTCTCATAATCCCCTGACATAGTTTATTGGGTTGACAAGAAAGTAAACTCCGGTTTTAATAAGTCGATGACGTCGCATTATTTTTTTTTTTAATGACTTTCGTCGGTGTTGCGATTACGAATCGTAAAGTTGCCAGAAGAATGTGGCAAAAGGTCACCGGACAAAATGGAAGATATATAATCGATCGAATTTCGTTCTTTGCATTAAAAAAATCCTCTCTCAGCCAGACTGAAACAGTGGAGACAAATTTAAATAGACTTTTTCCCGCTTTATCGACGATCCTCGCCTCGTCTATGAGTCGTCCTGCGTGTTAGCCACGAGGTCGAGGCCTTCTTCGCGAAAGTTCCTATCGATTTCTCGAGGTTAACCTAATTTCAAGGCAGCTTTAATGTTTCTTCCTCTCCAGCACCTTCCGATTATTGGCTCTACCCTACAACGAGATACAGATACGAATGGAAATATAGAAAATCGATGGACGTTTTCTTCGATACCAGAGATAAGAGCCCCAAAGCCGTTCAAATATCTGGACTCCGCGTCCTGGAGTACGCGATTCCGTGTATTTCGACTCGTTTCATCGACGCGCGTAAAATTGTATTTTACAAGCTCGACTCCTGATACTCGTAAAGAAAAACGAAACGCCGCGAAAGATTCTATTTTCCACGTTCACGGATAATACAAATTTTATCCAGCTACGAAATACTCAATATAATATTTAATACCTGTGTATCATATATTAATTATATATTTATATATATCCACATATATATATTTATATAATATTATACTATTATATACTATAAGATAATTAAATACTAATAATACATAATGTCATATTGCGTCACCATGAAACTGTGACATTCACGGCCGAGCACTTGTTAAAATAAAACAAAAGATAAAGGAAATAAAAAATAATTATTACAACATAAGTCAGATAGTCGAAAAAGTATCGAGACTTTCAAAGTCGAGATCTAGGCAAGGAAGGGCTCGATACTTTTTCGACTAGCCATTAATTCGTCGATAGCGCGCGAATCGAGACGCGCGTAGATCTTTCCGCAAGCGGAGAAGCGCGGCTACGATCGAGGGAGAAAGGAGGCTCGATCCCGCGGTAAATCGGTAAAGGGATATCGGTAGTCGCGGTTGCGACCAGTTTCCCTCGAAATCGATATGCCGACGACGATTGACGGTACCACTGGCGTGTCCAACGTCATTCAACCTCGAAGGACCGAAATAAACAACCCCTGGAGGGAGGGGGGGCGAGAGAGACGCGTCTATGTGACTTCGATCAAAAGTATAGCGACAATCCTTCAACGTGAGGCGCGATGTCTCACTTCGATTCCCTTTCTTTCGCTCTCGAGGAGCGTGGAAGTAGAAAACAGAGAGATGAAAGGAAGAAAGCTCTAGCGAACACAACGAAAAGGAGAATCACTTAGCTGAGCTCGCAACTGTTGGGTAAAAACAAACAAAAATGAATAAAGCGACTAGGAGCGCGCAGAGTAAAAAGGCGAAAAAAAGGTTGGAGCCAAGACTGATGACGCTTACAGCTTCCTCCGTTCCAGACTGTGAGTTTTATCGGACGAGAGCTGAGTGAAGTGAAATAAATAAACTGGATGGATGAAGATAACGCGGATGAGATCTTCGTTTCTGACGATTTCATCGATGGATTTTCGTTCATAAATTACATCCACGTGGAAATATGGCTTTTCCTAAGTCGCACCAACTTATACCCTAAACTGAGTCACGTAAATAATACTGTCAGAGCCTCCGTGCTTCGTACTGACATTATTTACGTATCGATTCCATAATTATACTAATTTACGTAGATATGTCAAGTTATAATAAAGAACTTTTCCGATACATTTAAAGCGGAATTATCGATTAATGTCATAAATAAAAGTCCTTTCGCTAGAAAAAAATTATTCGGGTTAACGAATTCCTCTACATACCTACGACGTACGTCTCGACCTAGAATACGTCGAGCCATGAAACGATACACATCGTCTCTCCATTTTCAAAGAAACATCTTGTAATTGGAGGAAGAAACCGAGCAGAGGCTTTGTGCCAAGTCGTGCGTGAAAGAATTTATGGAAAATGTTGCGTACACGTAAATACACGGCAGGCGCATCGCGTGAGAAGTTTTCCCAAGCGACGATCACGAACGATGCCGGAGTAGCACGCAACGTTTCTAGCAAGCTTCTTGGGTGTAACTGAAATCGCGTGACACCTACGTACCGAGTGTTCTTTTGGCCGACAGCTGCTGGTCCAGCAACCGCAGTTGAAGCGCACCCCTGCCAACTTCTAACAGAAACGTAATGAGTGCTGAAGGAGTACAAGAAAAAGAGCAGAGGAAGTACAAAAGGAAGGAGAAGTAGAAGAAGAAGATAAAGCACGAAGAGGAGAGGCAAAGGAAAGAATTTTTTTGCTGCGGTGTTAAAGTCGAAGAAACGACGACAACGATGATGAAACTTGCATGAATTTGTTACCAATGTGTATGAGAATGCGTTCAAGAGCACGAATTTCGTTCAGTTCCAGATGCCTTTTCGGGTGGACGTGACCTACAATTTTACGATATGATAATATGGTCGCTCCCCTTACTGGTGCGATCTTCCTTTTCGAGTGGACTGTTCTTGTCTCTCAAGGTCGTGGCATTGAAAGCTCGTTGGGAGAAATTTGTACGGCACGGTCGTCGACCTTAATACTATCGGTTGACTTTCACGAAAAAGTGGGGGATAATACGGGCGTATTCTAGCCTTCCAAACTCGGGTGAGAAGGAAATCGATACTCCTGATTTCGAATATTTGAAGATGGCGTTGATGGGATTTTGGGTCGTTTAACGTATACCCGAATTTCGTGGTAAATTAGATCGTAGTTGAACTATTATCATTTTACTGTAGAAAAAGGGTCGATTCGAGACGTTCAGTCTCGACAATACGTAAAACGTATAGACAATAGTAAAACATTATACGATTTAAATTCAACGTAGAAATTCGTTTCGTTGAAAATGACAGGCTGATGTCGAATGACACGCTGATAACGAGCAAATGACTAATTTGTGATCAGACGGTAGGAGGAATCGTGATTTAAGTCTGATTAGATTTGGTGATCGAAATTGCGAAATAAATTAAATAGGACATTTCCAGATCGACGTTTCTGGCAGCCTCCATTGAGGGATACCCTGCTAATTGATCGCTAGCGAAAAGAGATCTTGGAAAAGGGGAGACGAGATGAACTTCTAAACGCTGAAACGTCGTGGAAAGTAAGACAAAAGCGGCGTATCTCGAAGCAGCGTGAGATCTAAGGTAGTCTTCGTGCGGAGAGTGATGATCTCTGGAATCTCGATTTGCTTGGAAATTCGTCGGTCCCTTGAAACGGCTTGGATATAAATCTCTTTTCCAGAAATTTCGACGTCGACTCGCGCTTCATACGAGGGAATTTCTAAGAAGACGGAAGAGAAAACGATCTTCTTGGATAACGACGATATTCAGCTAAAAAGAAACACTTTAATAGTATTTAATATTGTTGGTCGACTATCCATTAATTTATTAAACTATAAAGAAAGAAATTAGCAGCAATTTAAGCCGCCAAGCAACCATTTGGTCTACGTCCTAATGAAAAGTAAAACAAAAGCGAGGTATCTCGAGACGGAACAAGATTTAGCCTAGAAATTCGTCAGTCCCTTGGAACGACTTGGATATAAATCTCTTTCCCAGAAATTTCGACGTCGACTCGCGTTTTATACGAGGAAACTTCCACAAAAGAGAGAAGAAAATACAATCTTTTTGGAGCAGGACGATGTTCAGCTAAAAAGAAATACTTTAACACACACGCACACACACATATATATATATATATAATAAATAATGTAATATATAAATGTATAATAAATATAAGTCAAATTTATCGAACCCAACACCAAACGGTCTAATTGTATTGATCTACCTCGACTAGCACGGATTCGCAACAGGACAATTTAATTCAACAAAACCTGAAATTTTCCACATCTGGAAAGAGACAGACGACTCGAAAAATATTAGCAGGGTTTCAAACCGCCAAACAGTCATTCGGTCTGCGTCCTGTTGGAAAGGGAAATCAATGAAAGCTAGAAACTTTTTCCACGGTGAGAACTTCAGGCGCTTCTCCCTCGGACTGAGGTTGGAACCGCGTACGAGTGTTCTTAAATATCATCCTTGGAAGAAAAAAAAAAAAAAACGAAGAAAA
>JAITYT010000835.1:630279-661756 GCA_025433975.1 Liostenogaster flavolineata
GAGGCAATCACGATCCAAAAAAAATCGATTTCTCGTTCTATCTCTTGTTCCAAGAGAGTTACGAAGTAGTTCTTCGAAACTTTTTCTCTTTTCTTTCGATGGAAGGTTGAATTACCAGGATCGTGGATCGATTCGATCCCCTCGTGCATGTGGCTGTCAAAAATTTCGTAACTCGTTTCATCTTCGTTTTTTCTCATAGACTATGCGAATTCGTCTATTCATCGAATTTGTCGAGTTGCCTGACCCGAGTTTCGTTCGTCCTTAGTGTTTTGAATCAACCTTGTTTACCTTGTACGAGGTAACCTTTTAAATCTTGCGAAGCGATTAAACAAATTCTAAAAAAAACTACCGATCTTCGAAATTATTTTACTTCATAGGTCGAAAGAACGGCTTTTCTATTTGTTTTGTAGTCAATCGCAAACTCGGGTCGCTTTCTTCACTCTCTTATCAGTGCACGTGGATTTGTTCAGCTCGAACGATGACGAACTCCTAAATTCAATCGCAAAAATCGCAAATGCAAAAATCATACGAAAAGGGAAAAAAAGTCAAAGTCAACTTTTGTGCAGTTTCATCGACAACAATAATTCATCACTCGTAAAAGAGACAATATCAAGACGATTTTACCGCGAGGCGAATCGTAAAAGAGGATTTAAATTATGGCTTCTTTTTTTACCTGCACGATTATCGCAAAATAATGCAACGACGGAAATAAATCGAACGAACGATCGGAAAAACATTCCAACTACTGTTTACGTCGTTCGAATCGATAGGATAAAAATAGCGCGAAATTATC
Organism: Liostenogaster flavolineata; assembly: GCA_025433975.1. Classification (NCBI taxonomy): domain Eukaryota; kingdom Metazoa; phylum Arthropoda; class Insecta; order Hymenoptera; family Vespidae; genus Liostenogaster; species Liostenogaster flavolineata. The sequence continues at coordinate 631,073 of JAITYT010000835.1, forward strand.
GAGACGACGACGACGACGGCGACGACCAGGAAAACACGTGTCTCCTGTTTGTAAACATTGCATAGCAGCAGATGCAAACAGGCAATGTCAAAATAATCGGATATATATATATATATATCTTTCTCTCTTATTTTATTCCGTTTTTATATTTTCATTTTTTAATTTTTGAACCGTCAATGTTTTTAGAACGCACAATTATCAATTAATAACGGTTTTTATCGTAGTGTTTACCACGAGGAGACTAAAATTAATATATATGAGACTGATGTAATCGACGCATGATTTTTTATCGACGCAACCGATCCGCTCTCTCGATCGATCTGTTTTGAAAAAAATCGAGTTCCGTGTATTTCAGAAGCGGAAATCCGAATGCCGAGTTCGCGAGAGTTCAATGTCGAGATACGAGTCGATCGAAAATCGGTGAAAAGTGGAAGGAACTCGGAGGGCGAGTTCCGACGAAGGAAACAACCGTTTTGAATGTATCGAGCGAGATGAACCTCGGTCGGCAAATAGATAAGGCGATTCCTTTATGTAACAAAGAATTCGAAAGACTGATAAAAAGGCGATAGCGCCAAGGCGGTTCTTATCACCGTGTCATAAATTTTATTGTACGAACGCGCTAAAAACGAGAAAAACAAGGGGAGAAAAACGTGCCGAACTTCGTTCACGAGACGACGAATCGCGATTCTAAGCAGGAAGAAACTTCGTTCTAAAGAGTTACCAAAGACTTCTTTTAACTTTTAAAAATGTACGTGTTTATATCTCGATCATACAAAATTATGTATCATCGAAAGAAAAGAAAGGAACGGTATAATGAACGCGATTCGGTGTCAAATGATGCACGCCTGTTTTCAAAGGAATAAAAGACAACAAATTTGGACGATGATTCGGAAGGAGAAAAACTGCTAAAAAAACGAATATGCATATTTATACTTTGAAATATAAAATTACGTATCATCGGAAGAAAAGAAAATAATGGCAAAATCTTGCAGAAAACGAAAAAGACTTTTTTATGGTTTATATTTTTCCTTTTTCACTAGTTCCCTTTCAATTCTTCCTTTTTTTCTCCTCGTGCCTGAAACAGCCGACTTTTTTCTACGACATATGTACGTCGTAGAAATATATATATATTATTATTAGTATATAATAAATTATAATATATATATATATTATATCTTCGCAAAGGTGAGTTTGTAATGGCGACTTGTGCACGAAGATCGACTCTCCGAGGGTCTCTGCGAAGAAAATGAAAGTAAACGTCGCTCGAATCCGCGTCGTCACGGAAAAGGGTCGTTTTTCGTAAATCACAGCGCAAAATCCTCTAGTTGTTAAGGAGAACAAGGAGAAGAGGAGAAGCGCGTCGAAAAACGTTTCGATGCGTCGGTCGTCGGCCGGTCGCTCGAAACTGGCCAACTTTTCAAAAATAGCGACGCTCAAAAATAGCAAAGAGGCGTGATGCGATAACGACGGTATCGCTTTCGCGTTACGCGATTCGAACGTAGCTCTCCTTGTTTTTGCAACCATGTTGACTTTCTCTTCGAATTTTTTCTCGTGAAAAAGACGATCTTAACAAAACGAGTTCATCGTCAATCCAAATGTCGAAGATTAAACGAGATATTTCGTGCGGCGTCACGAAACCAACCGATAATGTATCCGTTTCGGCGATATGTCGGCGACAACATGCCAAGGTGAATTCTTCGACTACAAACCAGAAACAGTGAGGAGTAAAACGCAAAAAATCGGTAGATGATCTTGACCATTTGTGGACGGTCTTACACGCTATTATCGTTCGTAGTATTCCAAAACGTTATTCCAACATTCAAATGTTCGTTTGCTTCTTCTTTAATGTTTCTTTGGGCTCTGTCAGTTGTTTTCATCGAACGTATATATCAGTTCATCTGCTAAATTGATGGTTTATACAGAAGATGTATGCGACGATAATCCGCAGACGATTAAACAAATTCTTAACCAAGATACAGACTTTCACAATGAAAGAAGCAAGATCACTTATTAAGACGCTTATTAAAACTCTTTTTTAAGACGAGTAACGAAAGTTTATTCACACGAAGACAAAAATACTATACGTACCAACTGCAGACCGTTTACTTACTGCACACTGATCGCCTACTGCGTATTGACTGAAAAAGTAACCAATATCAAGGAGGCATTTATACCTTTTTTGCTAGATATCGTTTAACCGTTTTTCCTTAACCTGTTACCTGATTAGTTTTTTTAAGACACTCTTTCGTATGTTCAATTTATTAAAATAAAATACAATAATATTTTTCATTTTTATCCTTTAGTATAATATAATTATTTTTGAACTTTTTCTCAGCATGAAGCATATACGCGACATTATGCAAAAAATTAACTTTTAAAAATGACGCATATACGTGACATAAACAGTTATCAGGTTAAAGAATTCAGACCAAATGGAACATAAAAACCTAGCGAACCCTCTACAAACTATAAGATACGGAGTTTTCAAAGAGAAATATCTCAACAATAAGTAATAAATCAAAAGAAGCAAGACGAATGAACGAGACAGAAAAAAAGCAGATAAAGGAGAGAAAAGGAGAGGCCAAAACGCGAAAATGGCACGCACCAAATTCAATGAAAGCTTCCAAAAATAATGCGAGACGTCGCGTCGTGTCAAGGCTCCTGCTATTGCTGCTGCTACTGAACACAACGCAACGTGCCTATCGTCACGTATTGGCCTTCGACGTAGCAAATAGGCCTTCTTCTGTAAACACGTGCCTCGTCGTGCCACTTAAAACGCGATCTCTAATCTGGAAGCACGAGATCATACGAATGACGCCGATAAATTCGATGTGAGCCGTCGTTTGGACGATAAAAAACGTGTCCAATTAGCTAGCAACGAATCGTACGAGTTCATTCGAGGACGTTGCGGTTTATTATTTCGAATGAAAGGATTTTCCTCCGATTTGACGTCGTCGCTTCCTCTCTTAGAGCATCGCCTATTATTATTCAATCCGCCCGGCTTGTTTTCTCGACGCAGAGTCGTGTTTGTTACGACTGCGAAGTCTATTCGCGGCGGATACGTTCAACGAGATTTCGAAGCTCCTTTGACGAGAAGGTCGATACCGAGTTTCTGCCGTGACGAAACCCGTGGATTTTTGTTTCGTCGTTCCTTATAAAAACAGGAGGTTATCGATTCAAATGCATTTACGCGTAAGAGTTCGTGGTTGCAATCGACCCTCCTACATCGCGATTAATTTGTGCCGCGTTATAAGAAACGTGGAATTAGTTTAAATAGAATAATTCGTGCCGCGTTGTATAGAAACCATACACCGTCGTGTCATACGGAGACCACGTTATAAGAAAATTTAAAAGCAAGTACATGTGCATGTGTACGTATAAATCAGCCTGTTCGTTCTGTTATATAAAAGTGCATCTTTAGATGCACCGCGTTATGACGAATACGGTTATGAAGTATAATTTTATAGATACTAAAGGCAATAAGTATATGTGTGTCTACATATGTATGATTAAAAAGTAATATGGAATATAAACTTCGAAGGAAAAAAAACATATATTCATATGTACATAAGTTTAAATAAATAATATATTATTTATAATATATACATATAAACTTGATGTGCGTGCATGAAAAGAGGGTAAGTATACGTCAGATGTCAAAGTTAAGAGTACCGCAAACTTGATTTTAATGTTTGTTAGATAAAATCGGATAAGAGTCTTTTGATACGTCTTACATGCAAACACTAAAAGCATAATGATATAATATATAGATGGATGATTTTACTTACAAGTTTTTCCATCGTGTTGACTAAGAAAATTAAAGAAAGATAATATACTGTATATACGGTGGTGAGCCACCAGAGCAAAGAGAAAATACTACATATGCAGCAGCCATCTACGAGCATGTTAAAACGACGCGATGAAAACGAAGGATCGAAATCTCGACCCTTTTGCTACCTGGCCCAAATTACGTGGATTCCTTCGTATTGGAACAATGGAGATTCCGACTAAAAGTCCATTTAAATTCGACTCGCGCGGCAGATAAATTCAGTCACTGCGTCAGTCTAAAGAATAATTCGATGACTCGTCGGTGATAAGATGCTTCGCACCATACGCATTTAAAATACAATTTTAAGATTGGAAACGGATGGGTCGAAACGAGCGGAGCAAGCAATTCATTCTTATTCTCGCATCCGAGTAATTTCCATTTCACGCAAGGATGCAACCCGACATTCCTCCGCCTCTATCTTCGAAACCAAATGGAAATTGAATGGAAAACGCTCGTCGAGTGGTTCGTTATCGTAAATTACGCGTTATTTCTGCTTTTCGTTATATTCTTATGTAACGCGCTAAGAATAGCTGTTTGGTCGCCGGCGTACCAAACCCAAGAAAACTTCTAATAATATCGATTCGCGTCAGCAAAAAGCTAAGAAGTCGCTCAAGTGTTTTCCTTCCGCGTTTACGTAGTCGCCCATGCCTACCGGATGATCAACAGACGGCGAAACACGTCCGTGGCACTCGTATCAGTGTTACATCGTGCCTTACGTCGCTCGTTTCAAAGAAGTCGCGTGCAATACCCTCTGAGTCACGACCAGCGACGAGTTGCAGCATGCGTCGCAATCGGGATTTTCATTATTCGAAGAAAAAACAATTTAGCCCCTCTATTCCTAGCGAATAGACTGGCGCCTCGTTGACGCCTTGCAACTCGAAGCATTCGTACGATCATGGAACCCTATAACCATTCGTTCGACCATAGAACTCGAATCTTCCCTTCATTCGAAAGACCCGAGTAGAAATCGACGAGTAGCCAACTTCGATCGTATTCGAGTATTTATAGCTGGGTCTTATCTCCCTGGTAAATGTTAGCGCGACGTTTATCTTTATGGATCGTCCGTAATAACGAGAATCGTTATCTTCGTTGTTTCACGCTTTTTGCGTTTCCTACGTCGACTCATCTCCCTTCGCCCGAGCTTTGGGTTCCTCGTGGTATTTGGGAATCACGTAGATATCCGAAAGAATTTCGAGGCATTCGTCGCTCGATCGAAGCCGAGTCTTAGGCCGAAGCGCTGGTACGCGACGAGTAGAAAGACATTTTATTAATCCTTTGATAAGATTTTGATGAAATTCCAAGGAAATCCTTGCGAAGGAAAATTGACCGAAGGCTAATCGTTTCTTGAGATTTTACGTTCTTTATGTTAATTTCGTCAACGTAGAACTGAAAAGCAAGCGATTTTCATCAAAGCACAAACTCTTCGTTGTATCCAAACAAGTGTGGCGAAACTTGTGATTCAAAACGCAGAAGAGCTATCCACGATGCCCTCCGAACGATCTTCACTACCCTCGAGGTGTTTTCAAGTAAAAATAGGTGAAAATCCTATCGTTACAACGATAATTAATGACCCAAATATTAAAAAATATAAATATAAATATATAAAATATAAATCTAGGATGAATAAACTTTTAAAATAGGCGTAAATCGCGTAGGAGAAGACCAAGATGCAGGTCGCCTTTTCTCTAGGTATGAAACTCGATCGGTTCGACGAAAGGTGACTCGAGTCGGTGCATCGCCAAAAGTTCGTTCGACTTTGGCGCGACGAAATTTCGTAGCGTCGAGGTTAACAAACTCGAAACAATGCAAAAGCCGGATACGTCGTGTTAAAGAGGGGCTGACTCATGCCAGTGAGAGATGCAGAGAAGAGCGTGTCGCCGTGGTCGTCGTCGTCGATGCGCATTTCACGATTTGCTTCCCCGAAAGAGCGCGAAACGCGAGACGAGTTCGAATTAGACGGCGCCCGCGATCTCTTGAGAGGCGAAATTGCAAGGAGAGGAGCGAGGGTCTAGGGGAGGTCGGCTCGTTTCTTCTCGTTTCTCGCGACACCGAGTGATCCTCGTCGTCTCGCGTCTTTGACGACCCTCTGGAGGGTGAATAGCGGCTGCTCCTTTCAGCGTCGTTTCGTCTTCGGCCCTGCTACATACGTAGAACCGATGCCGCGTCGAATAAAGAGTTCGTTTTGGGATTTGGAGTTTTCTTAGTGATAAAATCGATTCTAGAATTGATGAAGGGACTTGGGGATTTTAACTCGTTTTTTACACTTGGGAAAATCAAGACTACCAAAGGTTGCTTTCGAAGACATCGACGAAAATCGTCCGGACGAGGTGTCTCGTGATGCATCGAATGCCGCCAAATCCGTAGTGATAAACGCATCGTTCCATTTTTCGCCCTTGCAACGTAAACTGATGCCCCGTTAAGTAAGGTATTGGGATTCGTTTTGGACTTGGTTGACTTTGGATTTGGTATTGAAAATTGACGGAGGGATTTGGAGATTTTTAGTCCGCTCGTTGCACTAAAAAACTTCAGGACTACCGAAAGATGCTTTCGAAGAAGACGAAAGTCATTAGGAATTTCTTGAATTCGAGGAACAAAAGGATAAATGCATCGTTGTCACGCATGAAAAACCCACAGTGTGCATCCCCCCCCCCTCTCTCACCTCAAATAAAGAACAAATGTTATTAAAACTTCTTCATAAGATTGTTTCTATCTTCGAGAGAATCTTTTCCCTAAAATTAACGTTCATTCGTTATAATAATAATATTCCTGGCTCTTACAAAATAATCTACTAGGTACTGCACGATCGATAAGAATCGAATCAAACAAGTTTATTCGAATAGAATTTGGAACTATTTAACTCGTATCTTTTCAAAACGGAGACTTTTTTTATCGCTAGCACGTGACACGTGTTTTTAAAAGTCGCTTATCGATATGAAATCGATAAAGAACCGATGCTTTCATGCGATGTTCGCGTCTTCGAGATGCTTCCCGTTTCGACATCGATATCAAAGTTTCGACACGATCTTGATAAGGCAATTTTCGAGCGGAACGTTTATACGGACGAAATTGTTCGCGGTCTTCGGATTTTTTTCGTTTGATTCAAAGTTTGACCCAAACTTAAGAAGAAAAAATTCATCAGTCAACAGCAGTCAGCAATAGAAGAAGAAAGGAAGAAATACGACGAAATAAAAAGAGAAATTTCGATTTGTATATTACATAAATAAAAGACATGTAAGAGATCACAGCCTGGAGTCAATGCGTGTGTAATAAAACTAAATAGAAAATATAAAAATATGAAAAAAAGAGAAAAAGATGGACATCGATCGAAGATGTGTTCGTGGAAAGATCGGTGTGATCTTTAGAAGTGGCGCTTGAAAATTTCAACCGAAAGACGATCGATGTCGATGTTGATAGCCACCACGGGTAAATGAGCTAAAAATAGTAGAAGCGGGTAGTCGACGTTTCCGCTTCTCCGATCCTCTCGATAGCAGCTACCTACGTCTACGAGACAACATCGTCATCTTGTCCTCTTTGTCGAACGCTCGACTTTCTAACGAGACGTAAAATTCGACTCGTCGTTTCCAATCTTTTTTTTTTGATAATTTTTACCAATTTTTGCATTTCTCCGAAAATCGCGAATTCTTTCTTACTCCTCTTCCTCTTCTTCCTCCATTTTAATCGTATCCGTGATGACGTCGACGTTCAAAATGAACGAACGTTCGCTTGGAATATCGAGTGTAATCAAATAATCAAATTTTCGAGGTGATGTGGAATGTAAGGTTAGGCTTCGTTAGAATTTCTGGAAAATGGCTGTTAAGACGCATTTTCTCTTCTAAAGTTTAATATCGAGAAATATTCGTTTGAAGTACTAAATTCAAACGAATTTTCGAGGTTAAGTCGACGAAGAGGTTAGGAAAGACCGATAATTCGGTCCAGAATTACGATATCCGGGGAACAGCTCTTAGGATCTTTTCGAGCATGTTCAAGTCAAAACTGTAGTTCGCAATTCGTCCTCCTTGATCTCCTTTCCGTAACATCTTGCATGAATGAAATTTTCGAGCGTGTTTTGCTAATCTCCTATTTTCGAGCAACTTGGACCGTTGATCTTTGCGCGTCTTCTTCTTTGACTTCGTCGTCGCACTTGACAACCGTCCAAAGCCGTACTCCAACGTCTCGGACTGAATAAACATCAGCTATAACTATTATAGATTGAGAATAAAACCAAGCGGATGATTTCACCAACACGTAAGAAATTGATTTCAATTCGCATCCGTGTCGAGACGACTCTTGGCTCGTTTTCCTCGTGACAAAAAGGATAAACAGAAATAAATAAAATATTATAAAATTTGAAAAAATAAAAGAATGTAAAAAAAATTTTTAAATGACCAAAGATGAGAAAAGAAATTAAATGGCCCTTTTTAGTTTGTTTTTCCATTTCGCCGAAACGACGTGATATTTCTATCGGTCGTCCAACGTCATTTCGTATCTCCTCGTACGCACTGATGCTTCCTTCTTATCTCTTATCGCGTTTACGGAAAACAGGTCGACTCGATTTCGTCGGTTGAAACAGGCTGGGAGTCGCAATTCCACGACGTGTCGTATTTCACACCACCAGCGTCGACAGCGCGACGACGAAAGGTGGCAAAACGAGGGGAAGGAGAGGACGAAGACGAAAAGCTCGAACAATCTCGCCGTTGGCTGGGACAAAGTTTATTCGAGAAAAGAAACGAGATGGAAGACGGCATCGAGCAAAGATAGTTGTTTCGTATCGACGAAAACAAACCGAGAGACTGTAAACAACGTCGACTCACGTACACGCGCGTACACACGTATGTAAACAGCAGTCGGTCGCCCCAATCGCTTAGCACGTTCGCATCCCGTCAAGATAATCGTTCCCCTTCGAGAGATTATCAAAAGAGCGATAAGTGGCCGTTCTGGCTTTTTTCCTCGCGCAAACATCCAAAAAGCTTCGATTTCGATGTCGGTCAACCTCATCCGAACTTCATCGTTTTATTTTGTTACATTTCGCTGTAATTTAAATCATGATTATGCTTGATTATTGCTGCTTTATTAGTAGTTCGAAATATAAGCTTCACAGGATACATCTACTGGACAAACGTTCAGTACCTTCATCGAATCAAGAATAAAAACGAAAGTGAAATGAACGAACTATTGAATAAATGGATGAATGAGTGGACAATCAACGTCTATAAATAAAAGGCAAGTAGAAGTTCCAACCTGGCACCAATGCGTGTTTAATGGAAATAAATTTAAAAAAAAGCCTGAAATATGAAGGCATCTTCAGCAACGACGAAAAGTCGATCGATGGTGTCTTGAAATAAAAAATCCATGGAAGTAACTATTTTGCTAACCAATCGTGTCGTTATCTTATCAACGTTCTTGTCTCACGGAGACGGAGAACGTTTGACATCGAAACGATTGGGCAAAGAAGCGAACTCACCCTTGGCTCTGCGAGCAAGATGCGAGATATTTTGTCGAAGGACCTTCAACCACATCCTCGATCGTTTCTGCTTGTCCAAACTCGTCGTCCTGACAGTAGTGACGGAAACACCACGATGTCCGTTAAACGCCGTTTTAATGTAGGACAAGGCGGCGCCGAAAGAACGTACCAATGACCAATCAGGGCCTAGGACCAGTCCAAAGCGCACTTTTCGTTGGTCGTGCGACGAACGCGACATACGAACCGCGTTTTAGAATTGCGTCGATTTCTAGCTAGCTTCTTTCCTTCTTTATTTCTCAATCCCTCGCATCCTCGTTACTCGACCTTCTTTCCACCTTTATCTCTCACACACCTTTGCAAGACTCGACCTCACGGTAATGGTCTTTTACCAGTGAAAACTAGGTTCGATATCGAAGCAAGAACGTATCGATCTTTACCTTTTTTCTTCTTCCTCTATCTCTGGATTCCTCACACCCTCGAGACTCGACCTCGCGACGATTGTCAGTTGGTCTATTGGTACCAACTAGATTCGATATCTAACTTTTTTTCTTTCTTTCTCTTTCTCTCGATCCCTCAAACCGTCGTGACTCGACGTCACGAAGGCAATCTTTTGCCAGTGTCGAACTCAGGCTCAATATCGAAGCAAGAGCGTGTGGATGATCTTTTGCGAGGAGGAGCAGCTTTCGCAAAGGTAGGACGCGAGAGAATCAAAATTACGTACGAACCGCTGCGCGTTCACGAAAACACTGAGCCACGCGCGCGCACGCACGCTCAGTGATCCTCAGCTATCGAGTCGAGGAGCGTCTGGCTACGTCATTTGCGCTAGCTGCTGTCAACGGCGCATGCGCCGACACTGGAACGCGCGTGCCTTTGCGCACGCACGCACGCGCTTCGTCTCCAACGCAAAATTTGAACATCGGACGAGAAGAAATTTCTTCGCTCGACTCTTGGTCTATTGGTTTGAAAGACGCATGAGAAGCTACCGCTCGAGCCCTTTGCTTACTTCAATTCAATCCTTTACTTTTTTTCTTTCGGCTCTGATCCATTTCAGCAAAATTAGTCGAAAGAAACATATTCAAATTTACGCGCCTTTTCCAGGATGAAATGCGATAAATCAAAAATTCGAACAAGCAAAATCTCGAAAATTCTATGCGATTATTCTTAAGTACAAGATCGATATTCGCACTAAATTTGTTACGTCGCTACATTCTACAATTTTTAAAAGGTAGAGAAATTAATCCATCGGTTCATGCACTACTTACGCGTGCGACTTTTGTAATGTGATCTGCCAGTGATTCTTCCAAAGTGGGACGATTGATTCAAAGACAATTCGACGAAAAAAATCATGAACTTTCGAATAACTATCCCTAAATTAATTCAAACGCTTTTAATCGCGATACGCGCCATAGAGTCGCTATTATTTACCGACTTGTAGTTTATGAGGCGGCTAATGGCGATAACGCTGTGACGATTTTCCGCAAGAGAGGATTGACCTCTCGAGACGTTGACACTGCAATCTCCGATGTCCTCTCGATTTTAATACTAGGATAATTTCATTGGAATACTTGGTATCGATGAGATGAAATGCATTTTTAAAGTCATGAACAAGGCACGAGACACCAAGAAGATAAAGCGTCTTATAAGCGATCATTTCGTGACCTTTTCTTGCACATTGAATGCAAGTTGTATGATAACGAGGAGGGTGACTACGTCATTGACTTAAAATAAAAAAATACTATAAAATTATTTGTTTCAATATGACGAAAAAATACGACACTACATTCCAGTTCCCCTAATAAATTACCAATCGAATTTGTTTGTTCGTTAGAAAAGAACATAAAATAGAGTCGCGTGCATCACCTATCGGCATCATACCGATATCGATAATAGAGATATTCGAGTCAATAATACGATTCGATATTTTGTAAGCTCGGACAGATTAACTTCTTCGGATATCACGCGACAAACGCACGCATAAAGGAGGACGTAAACTTTATCAGAAAAACTTACGTTTCCAGTAATACGATAAGATCATGACTTTGATTAACTTTTACATTCTACCTAAAAATTCTAAAACGTCGTACCCCACGTCGTACCATTCTTTAAATGTAAAAAAATACAATAGACTCTGATACGATATCGATGTATCATCGAGAAATCTATTTGGCTTGCTAAAAACAAAATGAAAAACCTCACCCAAATTAATCCAACTCGATTTCCGTTTTAAAATTGAATTATATCGAATATTTCTTCGCGATTTGGTGGACGAGAGCTCTAAAAAAAATCGTGACGTTTAGCACGATTCAAAGGGAAGATCGAGGTATTTACGTAGTCGAACGATAAAATAAAATCGTAACTCGAAAGTGTCCGTATGGCGATTGCAGCGCGTATCATTCGAAGACTTGTTACGTAAAATCGTAGAATCGAAAGTCTATAAATAAATCGCAACAGACAAATATTTACTCGGATTGCAAGCAATACAATTTTTACGAACTCATTGCTCAGCTCGCGACAACATGTTGCGTCGCCGGAAGAAGCCAATGGAACGGAATAAAAAAAACGTCAACGTCGGTAGCCGCATCGAGAATAAAACGCAATTCGACTTCTTCGATATTTCAGTTCGACGCGTTCATTTTTATTTTCTTTGAGAGGCATCCATATTTTGCAAGATTCGCTGCTTCATCTCTCTTGGGATGTACGATTAAGATTTCACGATGTTATTCGACCGTTTTCTTTTTATTTCGTTTCCTCTGAAAATACAAATTTTCCCAATCGAAGATTAACGCGAACGAACAGCTTCTGTGGCTGTTAATTGCTTTAGTCGATGAGTGAATCGATTAAAAGATGTAATATCGTTTGATCGTCTGTTATTTTCACGATTAAATTTAATAATAGAGATGTGATCTTTCGTGGGAAAAAAATAACCATAGCATCGCGTGAGAACGCGATTTAATTCGCTGCGTATAGACAATGACGATTAAAAATCGCTTCGAACGATCTAGAAATTCTTCTACGGGTAGCGCACTCTGTGCGCATTCCTACGAAGCTTTTCTTTATTTCAAAGTGAAGAATCGAGCGAACCAATACGACGCTAAAAACGATAACGTTATCAGCAGCGCATAACGTTTTAACACCAACGAAGCTCGATCTCCCCCAGAGTTTTCCGGGCTGCTTTCCTCTTTGAAAATCTCGGAAGAGAAGAAAAGAGACAAAAAGTTAAAATGGCCGAAATTATTTGAAAAATGCATGGGAGAAATTTGATCGAACGTAAAGGTGTGAAAGAATAATAAAAGATCGAAAGAAACTCGACGGTGTCGTTCCAGTAGACACACTCGCTCGATTCGAGTCCTCTCGAAGATAATGGCACGTTCATTCGATAATTTAACAGCAGGCATCGATGACCACCAATGGTAACTCGACGTAATTGATGATCGACGGTGTGCGTGAGCAAAGAGGCGTTTCTCGACAGCCGTAAATTAAATACATTAGTACGTGCGTGAGAACACGGCCGAGCGACTGCTATCGATAAGAAAAACTTCTAGTTGCAGTCGATGCCTCGAAACGCGCGTAGAAACACTCCTACGGAAAATTGCTTGTTAAAGTCGATATTACTTCAAAATGTCCCTACAAAATTTATTTTCATATTTTCCACCTCTTTTTATCGGTAGTCGTAGTTCTTTTTATCCTAAGATGACCTCAAAGTAAAAATAAGTTAACCCTTTCCTCGACGCGGATAAGATATCTCGTCTTCTCTGCTGTTTCTGTTCTCTACCCAGCTCCGAGCTCTTCCTCACTGCAATTAATTTCACTAAACGACATTGATAATTATATATTAGAGATGTTGAATTTTTTTATAAACTTTGATTAATAATTGATTAAAAATGGCAGGATTTTTGTATGAGAAATTTAAAAAATGATAAGTTACCAATCATTATTTTTGGCAAAAATATGTTTAAACCACCGGTATGAATATGTTTTATTTTATAAGTACCCAAAACTGAGGGAAAAATGTCATAAAATAATAAAAGATTTTAAACGTATTTTCTGAAAAAATTACCAAGGAGAGGTTCGATCGACCGTCGATCCAAACCTTTCTCTGATTAACCACTTTGAATCGATCCCCTCGGACATCACGATCAACGAGCTTTTGCTTTGGGCATTACGACAATGCGAGACAAATTAGATTTATAATTTATTTAACTACAATTTTACGGTAGAAAAACGTCTGAAGTGCGACCGTGTCGAGCGCAAAAGTCGAGTAATTACCAGGTCGGTCGAGAACAGCTGACGTCTACATTTTTCTGCACAAAAAATCACAGCTCCTTAGAAAGTGCAGAATACGATGGAATCTTCTCGATTCTCGAATTTCAGGTAGAACTTGAAGAAGGCTTCAAAATTGGCTAATACGATTTAAATGATCAGTCAGTCATAATTAATGAATAATTAAATGGAATAAAAAAAACAAAATGAAACGATTCCGAGATCCGATATCAAGTATCGATCGAGAATAAATCACTCGAGTAGAGCACACTGATCCTTATTCGACGCTATTATCACCAGCAAAAAAGAGCTGCCACGTAATTCGTCGCGTAACAGAGTGGTAAATTTGCATAATCCGTGTAACAAGGAACGATTAAACTATTAGCCGCTGTGCGGAGTCGCGTGAAATCATCAACTTCCTCTAGTCGAGCGATCCTTAACCTTGCGTAGGGTATGAGAGCGAATTGTCGATGTCTTTTCCGGCTAAAGAGCAAGATAAAGGGCAATCGATGCTGCCTCGTGCTAAAGGAAGCGTGGCGGCGCTCGACGAAAGCGAACGATTCGCTCCGACGGTCTTGAAAGTCGGAGAATCCGGTGTTTGGTGAGCCAAGACTCGAATTCGTCTTCTCCTAGCCGAGGCGATCATGCTGGAACGAATCGATCGCCAGGACGTATACGTACGTGCAAGTGGAGCCTATCCTATTGGGGCTGATCAATCGAGTGGAACGTGCTTTTTAACGGAAACCATAACTGAATCCCGTCCAACGCCTCAGAATATTGGAGTAATCGGCTGGTACCTCGAGTAGGAGAATTCGTCTTCTCCTGGTCGAGGCGACCCTAACTGAAACGAATCGATCGTCAGGACGCGTGCGTACGTGCGAGTGGACGACCTCACGCGCTTATCCCATTAGGACTGAATCAATTGAGCGGAACGTGCTTTTTAACATTCGTTTTAAGCATCGTTGGATTCGTCCAACGCTTCGGAATACTGAATCCAATCGTAGTAGTCGGCTGGTACCCCGAGTAGGCGTCTTCCATTGGCAAAGGTGGCTTTGATCGAATTCATCTTGGTTTATTAATCACGCGAAGACGGGAGAGCTTGGGAGTTAAAAAGGACGTCAAGTTGTCATCTAGGCTCTAGTAGACTAAATCGAATAAAATAAATGCCAAAGATTTGGTCCTAAAATCTCGATTGTTCGCTGTGCGTTCTAATTTCATTCCTTCGGTTGAGTTCGATCCAACGCGCTCCAAGATCACAGAACGACATTGCCGTATTGGTTAAGAGTTTATGTGACGTTTTTCAAAGAAGGAATCGAATTAGGATCGCGTTCAGGCAGGTTCCGTTCGTGCTACAGCCGGTCGCTTCGACATGCCATATCTTCTGGTCTAAATCCCTAAACGCGAAACTCTTAATTCTTAACCAATTGCGTGAGGCCACGGTGACCTCATTCAAAATAAAACGCGACGACTACGATTCCTGTCTCAGTTGCCCTGGTATCGCATAAAAATGTGCCGCCAGGAGGTTTCTTACTCGATGAATTCCTTTCGACCTGAAACACCAATAATGAAGGCACACAACTGGGTTTCAAACGAATTCAGTTTGAGTGTTGTCGTGGTCTCCTTCTTCGATCTGTGTCGAAATAACGTCAACGATCAAAATCCTTTGAAAATTTTATCTTACTAGTAACTCGATTCAATTGAAGTTAATATCACTGAATTTTGTTTAACTTTCAGTCGCCAGCCAACTTTGCTGGCAAAATATTAAAAGTAATTTAAACGATTCATACCGCAATTCAAATACTCCCGAGATACCTGAAAATCTTTCTCTCGGTTCCTGTTGTCAGTTTTATCGAGTATGCAATTTACTTAGGAAGGATTCAACGTTTCTTGCAGGATTCTGTCGTTGCGCGTGAATACTTAACCTCGTTCTATGCGCGAACAACGAAATGGTCGAAACGCACCGGGTCAAGCACGGTCAACCGATCGAGCGAGATGATCTTCGTTCGCGTCAATCAAAGCGTGCTAATTCGATAAAATCATTCTTATCCAACATCTTCAACAGTAATTGGCACAATACGAAAGATCGCAGTACGAAGTACATTCTCGAAATCGTCGACTCGAATAATGACGTCGTCGTATTTCCGTTCCGACGATCTACAAGGCGATAACGAGTCGCGGTTGGATTCGTTAGGAACGAAGCGTACTTCCACCTTTGAATTTCAAGTTCGTAATTTCCTCGGTCGAAATACGTACGTGATTAATTTGAATTATCTCAAGAGGAATATCTACGCGTATCAGGTTGAAATACGCAAATAGAAAGAAGTAGTTACTTCGTCATTACGTTACCAGGTCTGGCATTAGCACCTTTATCACTGTGAAACACGGCAGTTTTATTTTTTTCCCGAACGGAGAGGCCAACGGGAATAAATAGGAAACTCTAATAAATTCCAAAGCGAATTGCGAAATTACGAATACATTAGGAGGAAGAAGGAACTCGTAAAATAGGTAAAGCAAGAAGCCACGATTCTCCAATAGGATTCTAAAGAACGCAACCGAAAACGATTAGGATCTGCCAGCTCGTAAAAGAGCAATAATCCTCAAATTCGAAAGTCAGTTTAACCAGTCGATGTTTTATAGTTAAAAAAAAGTAATGGAACCAAATCCAGCCTTTCGTTGCGCCGTACGACCTAATTTTCGACGCAGGATCGATACTTTCTGACGAATGGCTCTCGTTCCAATAGACATTTTATGCATGAAAACGAGTCGTTTGAAAGCTTTTTTTTTTCCAAAAGAACGCACTTTCGCAACTCTCGTAAGGAAAAACGTTCCAAAAGATATGATACCTGTGCATGAGAGGATACCTATCGATAGCAATACGCGTTAGGAGTAAAATCACGTATTCGAAGTAGGATAGGTAATCCTTGTAAGTAAGAAGTCCCTTGTAAGGTCGCATGGGGAGTACCAAAGTTGTCATCGCCACCCACCATGTGCGAGCAAACAGTAGGCATGCGATACGTGCTCGGTGTTCTCAAAGCACTGGCCGGACAACTTCAAAGTTGCATCGATGTTGGTACCAACGTGTATCACTTTGTAGGTGCGTTGTAATTCAATATAGCACTCGGTATTCAAAGCTCTTTAGTGACAAAGCTTGGACCAAGCGCGTTAAAAGTCGATACCACAGACGACATTTCGTAGTCAATAATTAGGTGAACGCGTGAGAACGATGAAAATCGTTTCATCTCGATCGTCGACACTGCATTGAATCGTCTTCTTTAAACCATCAATGTCCCCAGTCTGAACCGTGTCTTCGATTCAATCTGCGGATATAATTAGCACCGCGTGTTCCACGATCGTTTCTGTGTGGGAGATCCGATGCTAAAAGGTCGATTCTACCTTCTCGAAAAAGGCAAGAATTAAGATTCCTCGGCATTGTAAACAAGTTCCTTGATGAATGATCGGATTGACAGACTGATTGCCAGCCTGTCGTTAAAACTGACTGCAATCAACCGCGCAAAACGTTCGACGTGTCCTTGAAACGATGATTACACGATGCTAGTACCTAATCCATCGAAGTCTCCTTGCCTAGCCGCAGCTAGGTTAAATCTGGGCAAAACGATCGTCTCTTATCTCGCGTGACCCAGAATCTCGGATAATGTACGATGCACGAACGATCGAATGTAAAGTAATTTTTCAAAGATATCGATATTCGACGTAATCCTACGTAATGGCAGAGCGTTTCATCTGGAACTGACAATACGAAAAATTAGGTTAGCACGGATTGAATCGGAAGAGAAAATAGCACGGTGCTGGAAATAATTAAAACCTTGACTGTCGGGCCGTCATTTCTTCTGATGGACGTTCTAAACTCGAGGAAAGAAGGAAGAACTACTCCAGGATCTAAGGATAAATTCTTCGCGTTTTAAAGTAACCTCCGAACGATTTCGTTATTCTATTGGATTGGTAAGAAAGTAATTTCGCTTCTCATCGAATAGATGGTATTATGCTTGTTTTGAACGATTTTTGTCAGTATTTTGATTATAATCGATTAAAATTCATTTTTCGTATAAAAAATTGAAACTAGTTTCTTACCAATTGAATAATTACTTTGGAACTAAAGCAGGAAGAATCGAGGAAGAAAGCGATACATTTATCGTTGAAACAAGTTCACCAATTTAAGAACCCAACGTGCCGTTGCGATTCCGGTTTATTCTAGACACGTCTTCGTCACCGACCTTGTGATAATTCCACCAGGTAAGTGTATCAAATATGTCGGTCTTCCTCGGTGTCTATACTTTCCTTATTCTCTCTTTCTCTCTATCTCTGTCTATTATGCTCTCCCCATCATTCATGGACGACAGGATGCAAGGCAGAAGGGTGAAAGCACCTCAAAGGTTTCCATCGTGGAGGCAGATTCCATAGAGAATATAATGCGCGTAATTATACCGAAGGAATCGCAATTTAGATTTCCAAACGGAATCATGCGGAAGGGTAGAAACTGAAACAGCCATTTTCCGTCCCAGAAAGTGCCTTTTAAGCTTTATAAACTTCCGCGAACCTCGGGACTAATCTCGCGGAATATAAACGATTAATGCGAAATAGCGATGAAGCTACGATTTCACGAGATTCAGTTAGTTACCGAATCGAGGCAATCTTTCAAACGCATCGACCAGTATTTGACCACTCTATTTCGATAGGATTTATTTTATTTGCGCAAGAGAGTAAACTACGAAAGAGATGAAATTTTGTTAAAAGTGCATCGATCGAATATTGGATTAGAGAAAAAATAATTTTAATTTTTTATAAATAGATGGCGTATGTTCTTTTTTAACGATTTCTATCAATGTTACGATTATGAATCATGAAATTCCCAGAAAGACGGCAAAAAACAACAATATCGAACAAAATGAAGTTTAATTTCACGCTTCAAAACCGAAATTCTCCAAGGAAGTAAAGTCTCCATTGTATTCTTAGCTAATAACAACTAGAGAAGCTCAAAGCGACTCAAATTTCCTCTCGTATTCTCGAAGGTCCGTTCTCGTAAACAGCTTCGATCGCGGAGGCTAACGATGACAAAACTAAGTCGATTCTCCTTCGATACTCTTGAAATACGTATCTGAATGAATCGAAGCGTGTCAGTTTAATTGGAATCGTCCGAGCGACGATCATCGGACACATCATTGATCCACCGAGGAATTAATTGCGAGGAGTAATAAATGTCGAATCGATTCCAAAAGACTCCAAAAGGAATCCTCGTGATCGTCGAGAGTCAAAGATAGAAGAAAAGAAAAATAACCAAACGAAAAAAAGTGGGAAAAGGCAGAATAATATAAATAAAAGAGAACAAATCTTACACTCACGGACAGAGTCACCGTTCTTCTTGGCCCCGTTGTTCTTGTTCTTCTTATTCTTGGAATAGAAGTTACCGATCTTGCTCTGTCCACAACCCATCCTGCCACGGTAGACCCGATGGCCGATTCTTTCCTTTGATCGCACGATCAAGCGTCTTCTCGGTAGTTAGACGTTAATGCGAAGCACGAAACTCGATTACATCACAAGAAGACGATCACAAGGTTCTATCGTTCGACCTAAACGAACGTGACGATCGTTGTACATGGTATCGTGGCACGATCCATCGTCATCACCAAAGCACCATCACCGTTGTCCAGCCAGGACCACCATCACCATGATATCACCGACATTTGCGAGAGGAACGAAAGCACGACTTCCTTAATTTGTATTTCCTTAAGCAACGAAAAGCGTACTTGCTTCTTATCACACACATATAGTAAATATATAAATATCCTCTTTTCTACACATCTATACGCATATATATTTATATTTGTATGTATATATATAAATATATATATGTAAATACATATATATATATTATATATAACTCACGTATATATATTATATGTACATATATGTATAGAACATCTCGACATATGTACAATAGCAGTCAAAGTATTCTTATTTTCCCCTTTTGCTCCTGGATCGTCAATCTTACAGAAAAAGGAATCATCGAATCTCGATATCTGGAAGATGTCCACTCGATCGTTCACGATGCGCCTTACATCCAATTCAGTCGAGATTTGATCGACCTGGAGATTAAACGCGATTTCTAGTCAGTCTTTGCAGGATTTCGCAGCCTCTTCGTTTTCGACTCGCTTCCACAGCAACCAGCAGCAAAGATAGCTAGAGCAACAGCAACAACGCGAGATCTCGACTAGGGTGAATCAGAGATGGATGACTTCTATCTCTGTTACTGGCGTATCGACGCGATTCAGTCTTTCCACGACGTAGAAGAAACAGTCTTTGTTTTTTTTTTTTATAGGAATATGGTTTTGGTGAGATCCTCTAACGTCGGACTAGAGATGGCAGAGAATCGAATCTTTCTCTTTAGTTCTATCGATCGGTAAAATACGCGACGATACGATCGATGTTCAAATTCTTCCTTCTTCTTTTCTTTTATTCTTCGTCGTTTATTTTCTCTTCGTTGTTGTTAATGTTGCCATCGTCGTCGTCATCGTCCTATTACGTGGCTAACCGATCCAAGAAGTCCAATCCATTTTGCGTCTATTCGAATCCGTCTGCCAAATTCTTCTCGTTCTTATCACCTGTCCCATTTTATGGACCGCGAGTGGCGCATCCTACCGTTTCTATGTTCTGGGCATTCGTCTTATCGGCTGTTTCCAAAGTTTAACGCGACTCCAGTCTTCAAAAGCGTCTACTGACCTAGCGTCGAACAGTCGGACTCGATCGAGCAATTCATCTTGCGATCAGAGAGAAAGATGCATTTACAGACTCTGGAAACGTGATGGATCTCGTTCTCGTGGAATCCGTTTCAATTTCTCGTCTCAACTTCTCAAAAGAAGGAAGGTAAGCGGTAGGAAACGACGAAAGAACGCTGAACAGGAACACGATCGGTAGAATCCGGATCGATTGGCAGTTTTGATTGAATATCGAGTGAGTGTCAAACACAACAACGACGACGACGACGACGACGACGACGACGTGGTGGAGGAAAATGAAGATGCGTAGAAGTCTGCAAGGTGGATTCCTGGAGTTCCTCCGTTGCAATTGCTTTTCCTCCGTATCCAACGGCAACGAATGTCTCCTCGAATTCGTTCTAGAATTTCGATTATCGGATCTGCAGCTGCAAAGGAAAATAAACCTTTGATTAAAAATATATCGTGGAGCGTATCACAGTGTACCACGCGCGCTCGAAGGGTAAACGTATTGAGGTGCGTTCAAGATGTATTGGTGGTCCACGCGTAAGAGCAACATC
Source organism: Liostenogaster flavolineata (assembly GCA_025433975.1). NCBI lineage: Eukaryota > Metazoa > Arthropoda > Insecta > Hymenoptera > Vespidae > Liostenogaster > Liostenogaster flavolineata. Next base: position 651,911 of record JAITYT010000835.1, read on the forward strand.
ACCGCTAGCAGCTGGTGGTTACCAGCTGCGCGGAAAATGAAAAACTTAACGTGCCACTTACCCAGTGACTCTCACTCGTTTTTACGATTGAAATACCTTACTTCTTCTACGTCTTTTTCATTGGATCAGAATTTGTTCTTTCGTGGTTTATCGAGTTATAGTATTAGTTCGACTAGATGATCTTTCGATTTATCGTAATTTTTTTATTTTTTAATACGGCTTGAAATTGTCGCGATTTTAGTGAAAAGTTCAACAACGCGTTATATCGTCTTAAACCATCATACTGACTCCTTTGATAAAGAATATGTACAGCATTGGTGTCATTGAAGAGTATTTAGCTTAGGGGAACAGATAAACGTGCTCTTTTTCTTCGTTGATGATCAATCTGATGAAAAACTTTGGCAAAACCATTATTACAAATTCGTCGCTATTTTTCATTCTTACAATTTGTCTTGTTTTGACGCGATCATTAAGTAATTCATCGTGTTATTTCTCTTCGTATGTAAAAACAGTATCTCGAATCGAGGCGAATCAAATACGCGAAGACAAAACGACTTTTTTTCTCTTTTAAACAATTCCTCGTGACTCGAGCGCTTCGAGATGTCAGTAGTTTTCTCAAAGCTATCGTAAATCACGCGCGATTATTATGAATTATCGATACAACGAACAAAAGGTTAATCGTTACTTTTTTTTTATCTTTCTATGTGTTTTCTGTTAACGATAAGAACATCGTTATTTATAGCTTGCACGTTTAATCTTAGAAACGAAGCCTTTTTACCGTACTTCTTCCTCATGAAAAAGCAACGATTTCAATGAAAAAAAAAACTACAATAAATAACAGTATAAAATCATGCGACAATGACTCTCGTAATATTGATCACCTGTGCAAACACGAATCGTTACAGTAAGTTCAAACGCTGTCTTTTTATAAAGAAAGAAAAAGAAAAAGAAATGGAAGCGTAAATCTTTTCTGTCTCAGAGATGAAGAATAAAAACGCGTATTGCGTCTTTTCAACTTAGCTACTTCCATCTTACGTCAGCAGATTATCGACTATCCATCGACGGGCGTCACGATATCGTCTTTTCTTCTAGATCACGATAACAATCACGATCGTCATTAAATGTCATTACAAGGAATGTGTTCGTTGATACGTAAACCGATAAAATAATGGCAACCTTGCCACTTGGACGATCTAAGTAAAAAACGATGCAACAAGTTACCCAAGATTTAGCGGTATCACCGGATGTGTGCGGAATAAAAACGCGTCCAAAGTCCTTCGATCGTGGTTTCAATTCGACAGTGGGCAACGACCTTTCGTAAAAATGCGTCGGTTTTATTCGAGTCGAATGTAAATGAAAAAAGAAAATAAATTTATTTTATTGATTTGTGAGAACCATTTCAAGAAATAACTTTTTAAGAAGTGGTCTTTGAACCAGTCGCGGTAGGAACAGGTGTACATGGAATATCGATAGGTTTGGTGTTAAATGATCATCGATGATTCTCGCGTTTAAACGATATCAAATATTAAACTTTGAAACTTTTCCAATATCTGATCTCGACGTGACCTCCGTTCAGAAAAATCTGTTATCGTAAGAATTCATATTTATCACGACGTCATAAAATAACATTTATCGTTTCGGCTTAAAGCTGTACTGATTTTTATTTCGTCGTTTTCGCAAGTGAAAGCCACGAGATTCGTTCATTATTATTTTGTTTTATCGGCTTCTATTGTACTTCGATGCAAATCGAATTAAAAGTATAATTAGGAGTAAAGAGGCAAACGCTTCCGCAACGAGGTCACGACACGACCCAATTGATTTATACACCGATCCTACACAGTGCCCTTTTAATGCGAATTTCCGAAGGCTCGTTAAGTTCCACGAAGATCAAAAAGGAAAAAAGATAAAAATATCGTCTCCATCGATTCGAATCTAAGACGAGAAGGGTGTCCACGGTATCGGTGACGCGATGGAGGATTTCTCGTGTCGATACATGAGACACGATTAGAAAATAAAGGTGGAAGGAAGATTCCAAAGTAAAGAAGACAAAGTATTGGCGCGCCACGAAGACGCTAGATAAAACCGAAGTCGCGTTCGTCCGGAAAAACGTACGCCAGGTGATTCTCCGCTCGACTAGATAACGAGTTACGGTTTCAAAGCCTCCTTGCGTGACCAGGAGACAGGAACGCGACTTAAGAGCGGAAGGGAAACGAATGGACGAAGATGGGGAAAGAAAAATGATCGAAAAAAGAAAAATTAAAGAAAAAGTAAGAGACATTCGGTGGGGTATCTTCGTCAATAATCCGTGTTATCAATGTTCTTATCGTTTCCCTGAAACGACAGCTATCAGTACGATTACATCGAAGACGAATCGTTTTTAGTTCTGCCAGATTTGAATTGCCCTTTCGTGAAAATTGAATGGGCCAGAACGAAAGAGAATACTACTACTTTAACAAAATAACACCGGTGATATTCGAGAATTTACTATCTCGGATACCTCCTTACTGTATCGTTGATTTATGCGATGGAAGCCCAGCAACCTTTAGGGAAGCAATACAATAAATTAACTAAATATCTCCCAAACGATATCTCCTTATGGACTGATTGATGTCATGGAAAAAATATCTTCAAAAGTTCAATTACGACCGCCAAAGAAACAACATGGCCACAGAAGCAAATGTTCGATACTTCTAAAACGATAGAAGATAAGCCAGAAGAACCTAGTCTCTATAATTCGTCTGTTTCACCGGATAATCCCAAAAAGTTCAAAAACGACAATGACAACGATATTCGAAAAGCCTATGACAACCGTCAAAGAAAAAACAACACGTCCATAATGGCAACCGTATCACGATGTTCATAAAACGACGGGAGATAAAGAAGAATCTGACCTGGAATTCATCTCTGTTGTACCGGATAATCCCAAAACATTCGATGACGACAGTGACGACGATATTACGTCGGATCTAAGAAAGAACATACAGACTGTTTTTAACTCCTTCCGAAGGATTCGTTCACCTATTTTCTGAATCGTACGTCACGTCCAGCACCAGTTGGGTTCGAACTCACACCTGTCGCGGTTATTATCCTCCTGATACTCGTCATTACTATTATTACAATCTTGATCGCGCGTGATGATTCAGAGGCCAGCGATGCATCGACCAAATAACCGATAAGTAAGACGAAGAGTACAAGGCGACTCGTTTGCGCCTAGGTGATCCTTTACATCGAGAAAACCGCGTCCTTTCTCAAGACACGGCAAAGAAGACGTTTCCACGAACTAGCGCCTAAGGAAGCTACCAGAGAAAACCCAACCTTTCCTACTGGAGACTCCTACCTACTTATTTCTCCTACCTGGAGAAGTTCACGAGTACTAGGGAATATCTCGCGTGCACCTTTAAATTGACAACATTTCTCTTGTAAGCCAACGCGGAATGCTCGCAAAACTAGAACAAATCTATTATTGGCTGCAAAATTGACCAATCCAAAGCGCCAATAACGAAAAAACAATTTGCTCCGCGGAGCTAGCTGAGAATTATACACAAAAAATTGTTACTCGAGGGAAATTCCAATTCGAGCGAAGACGAAACTTTGGGATATTTATAGAGGTTGATTATGGAAAGGAATCGTAAGTAATTTAATTCGATTTTCAGACGTTTATTCCCATCGAAAGCATAGAATACATTCGAAGTCTGTCATTCCCCTATGTTCACCCCTCGAAGCTGGAAGAATAAACGGATGGAATAAAATAAAGCGAGCGAATCGCCGATCGCTTTACGTCACGAATTGACACTACGAAGCTGATTATAGCAGGAATCGCAGAATTAATCCAATTAATTTAATCAAATTTATAAAAATATTCATGAACGATTGAACGTGTGTCGAACGCATTGAATACATTCAAAATTCGTCCATCCTCCTTCCGAAATTTTCACAAAATGTAAAACTATCGCTTCTGACGCGTCTCTTCCGTATCCAATTCATCCCTCAAAGCTGAAGGAATAAAAAAGTAAAATAAAATCTGTCGAATTCGTCCTTTTCTCGAAAATTTCGAAAGGCATAGAACGTACTTTGCGAACCAGCTGAAACACGAAACGACCTTCGTATCTTTCCGAACGAAATATCGATTCGGACGCGTCCTTTTCGTATCCCTTTCATCCCTCAAAGCTGAAGGAAGAAAAAGGTAATATAAAATAAAACAAAAGGAGCGAATCGACGATCACGTGCTCGCGAAACTTTCGCGAGTCTCCTCTCTCAATTTTATTTTTATACTCGTCTCCCATCGGCAGGCAACGAAGCCGGTCGAAGCTCTCGAATATCGTGAAATAGGTCATACTTTAAATTAAACGACGAGGAACGAACAAAGGATGAAATCTGTTTAAAGAATTGCTCGCGATTGGTCGTCGCGCTCGATTTGCATCCGTGATACTTCTTACTGTTAACAACGACGCCGATGCGCTCTTACAACGTGTGCAATTACATCGTCGTTATTTCTGCCATACGGCAAACGGCTTCCGCTCGCGATAAACCATCGGCGTCGATTGCTTTGCGATAAATCATACAAACCGAGAGAGACAGAGAGAGAATCTTGTTATTTGCAACGACAAAACGCACGATCGTACAAGGACGTAGCTCGCGCCGTGAATAGAAACACGCATCGAGCGCCGATAGATCGTTAAAATTGCCTCGAGTCGAACCGAAGACTAGGATTAAGACGCGATGCAAATGGGGAAGCGCAGACACGGAGAAATGGTTACGAAGAACTTTTTTAGGTTTTAGCAGGATGTACGGAGAATTTTTTTAGAATCGACGTGATCGTATTCCACTAGATTGGTATATCGAGGCCTCTTTGTTGATTCTCTTAGAAAATTCGGGGATTATTGATAACTCGAGAAATCGTGGAAGTTGGCAGGTGTCACGGTAGATTCGAAGACGACGTTTTTGGCTGATTCGTTCAAAAGATGAAAGTTTGCGAGTAAAACGGTACCACTGGCTGTCGACCAAATCCAAATATAATCGGAGTTTTGTTGAAAACGAATTCGATCCACGCTCGCATCCCAACATAATTTACACGTACGTACCTACTAGACAAAGTGTATCTCAGCCTGGATCGTTGTTCCATCGAAATATTTAGCGATTCGATTGCACGATAGGTCGAAACAGCAAACCGATAAGTCATCCTAGTTTAACGCTTTATCTTTCAAGCGGATGTTAACTGCGTTTATCCGAAGCTACATAATTTGCGTAAAATATCATATTTTAATAAAACTTTTTAACCATTGAACAATACACTTTATGTATTTTAGAGTACCATTCAATTATTTACGTTGTTTAGTCGATGGTATTCATCTTATTTTAGTCGTTCTACAAAGTTCGTAAACAAATTCATCCAGTCACGGATGGCCAACGCGTGGCAGTAAACACGTTAATGGATTAACTCGTTTTATCCCACTCCAACTCATTCGATAAAATAACACGCGCAGCATCGTCTTAATCGAAAGATGGTAATTATTAAATATTAAAATTATAATCTATACGAAAAATCGTGGGACGAAATGAATTAAAATCAGAAAGAGACTCTGTTTTAAACTCTACGAATTTAGCACCCGAAACAATTTATAGATTCAAAGTGTACGACGACCTGGACGCAAAGTTCATTATCCCACAAAAATAATTAGAGATTCTATTGCACAATAGATTGCTCGCAGACGCTCTGTTCACATCGAATTCCGTGGGTTCGTGACGACTAACGAGCCGCTGAACTCTTGGCGTCGCACTTGGCCTGTGAACAAGGTGTCGAGCATCAACTGTCGAAACTCCACGAGGGAGTTTTAAAATCACATCGAGAGCAGTCGATGCCAAGAGGCCGCTGATACGAACGATACGAGTTGAAAATCTGAAAGGAAATGGAAAGAGGAAGGCGATAAATAGACGAAAAGATGGATAAATCGATAAGGTAGAAAGACCAGCAAGCCTCGAGACATTCCTTCTATTTTCGACTCGAAAAAGAATAGAAAATGCTTTCTATTTTCACCTCTTCGAGGGACATTAACGGCGAGACTCTCCTAATCTCGAGACGGATCTAAGGCGTACAAATGCCTCTAAGTATGCTTCTAAGGTTGATCGTGTGTAGCAGGAAATATCGATGAAGCGAGCTATTTTTGCGTTTTTCTAACCGAATTCGTCGAGTGCGACGCGTTTCCAGGAAAGGCGCGACTTCGTTCGGAAGCTGGAGGATCCAATAAACAAGAAAGAATCTCGATGACCTTTAACAAATTAAACAAAATCTCGAGGAACGTCTGTCAATTCCAATCAGTTCCAATCAGGACGGGACTAGAAGCTAGGACGATTAAAAAGGATCCAATGAACAAAGATGAACCTCGATCGACTTAAAAGAGTCAAGCAAACGCTTGCACATTCCAAACAGTTTCACAGACGAGACTAGAAGCTCTAGAAATGCTTTCGTGCCTCTTTCTGGCAATGTCCAGTCGACACCAACATGGACGAAACCGTTTCAAGATAGGATCCAGCCAAGATCTGTTACTCCAAGTCGAACGTACGAAAAAACAAACTGAGAACGAATAATCGACTGTCGATGTTAATTATTTGGCGGACGCGTGGCTAGAAAATGTCAATTTATACAAATTACATGGTTTCCCAACGTTCTCACGCCCGTGCATACCTCGCATTCCGTTTCGATGCTTCTTCAACTAACATAGAATACGAATGAGCTCATTCTTGGCATCCAAATCTAATATTTAACAGCTTCCTGGAAGTCGACGATTCGCTTTCGTGGAAGCGACGATTAATAACGGATCCAATTTTGTATAGATTTTGATAACTTTCGTTTCGTATCGATAGGATGAATCATACGCTGCTCTAAATTCTCTGAGAAAAAAGAAAATTGTAATTTTCTTTTTTAATCTAAAAGTCTATTCTTTTTCTGATCTAAAACGTTTTTTTCTTTCCCCGCTGATTCGTGTAAATTCCAAACCGAATTCTTATCGATGAATGTGTCATTGCATACGACAAAGAGAAAGGTCCGCGAGGTTATCTCGCTTTTATTTTCGACGGTACATCCTCAATCAATCGTACGTTGAAAAATGTCGGTTCGAGGGATCGAAATGTAGGGGAGATTAAGATAATTCTTAATCGAAGCGCGCATTTGAAAAGAGAAATTCAAACCTTTTGTTCGTCATCCTCGACAAAAATTTCAACGAAGAAGTGTACGATTTCACGTCACTTTTATCGAGGTCAACATTTCCAACATTTTTCGATAAATAAAGCGCGCTGTATTCTCGATTGACACTAAACGCTACTAGAAAATATCGAATGTAAAGTCCTTGAAATCATTATTTAAAAGAAAGAAATTTTTTTAATTTTTTTAAAATTCGGCTTTGAATTTTACTACATTTATTTACAACGAATCCATTGAACACGGCTTGACGTTAATTGTTGTGTAGCGTAAGAGTGTGAAAGAGAGACGCGACTCGTCAGTTGGACCTGTTCGTACCCATAAATTTTAAATATTTTACAGCGCCGTTTCATCAAGGCGTACACCGAGTTAAGTGGCTCTCGTTCGTATCGCGAAACGCCAGATTGAATCCATCGTCCTTAAACCCGAGAAATGGGCTGGAAAATATGCGAAGGGCGTCGAGGTGGGAGCACCGATACTTAGAGAGTTCCTTTTTTCGACCGAAGGAAAGAATCGCAATTGTTATTTAGGAGAAACTTGTATAAATCGATTTGTGTAGTTGTTGCATCCTGCGTAGTTAATAAATATAATTAAAGCTATTTGCGTGACATTTATTTCTCTCTCTCTCTCCCTCTCTCAACATTATTAAAAAAACTATTATTTAAAATCATAAAATATATATTAGGTCTACCGGAAAGTTCCGTCAGATAGTCTCAAGTTTCAACATTGACTCTTTCGACCATTGCATTTCTATGAAAAGATGATTACTAACGATGGAAATTATATTTTCCAGAAAATATCAATTAATATATCGAAAATGTGTTAGTTTTTTTTTAATTAAATTTTGTTAATTAAAAACGAACAGAACTTTCCGATAAACCCAATAATTTCCATCATTTTTAACGACCTCTACGCACCTGTTCTGTAAATTATTGTCCACCGTCAAGTATTGTCAATTATTGATCACGCTAATATTTATATCGCACATCGAAGATGGCGATTTATGATTAACTAGATGGACAAGTAAATACACGAATAGATAAGTGGATAAGAGGCTTCGAGTTTGCTATCGAAAAATCCTTTGGACTACTGCACGATAGAAACGCTTGGCGATCGTCGTAAAATTATAGATCTCAAAACAATGTAAACTTTGAACGTTTCGATGCCCAATTTTACAACAAAAATGGACGACATAAAAACGAAAAATTTGTATTTTTAGATTTTTTGAATTTTCCCCATAGAGATTTAGACATCCAACGGCGTCGAAATCGGCACCAAAAACCACCGAACTCATAAAATTTGTCCAAATCATTAAGCAGTTCATCTAGTTCGCTAAACTTCGATTGCTCGCATCATCGAACTTAAATCGGTGGGTGTTAATTAAAAAATATCCATACGAGACTTCAAATTCTGTCCAATCGATTCCATAAAAAAAATCTCGTTTTTCACGAAACCAATTTCGGTTCCATCGAAGCAATCAAGGATCAAGATCCGTCTCTTTTCGAGATACCTTCGAAACGAACGATACTCTCGACTCTTGACAGTCACTCTATTCATCGATTCCACGGCGCACCCCAGGAGTTTCGAGTCCAAGGGTCATCGCCATCGCTTCGCGCTTATCGTGAACCAAATCCTTATCTCGAGACGACGCCGAGACCGTCGATAGCTCAACGTTCGCGCTATCGAAGCGTCCTTCTGAAGATTCCGTGTCTTCGACACGGAGAAAGCGATGCAACGACGGACCGAGTGTTCTTCTTTCCTCGACACGATGTAAACGTTCGAGAGCATCGACCAGAAGGGCGAGCAGCAGCAACAGTTGCGTCGACTACGGCCCCAGAGAGAAAAGTGCAAACTCAAAACTCGTCGAGCTAGAACTACTTCGATTCGATCTTTCGCAAAATTAGAGTTTCGAACAATTTGTTTGCTTTATCCATGTGCATCTGTGTTATCTGTTTATATTTATTTGTGTGCTTGGGCACTTTCTATAAAGGAATCCTCTCTTTTAATTTGTTTATCGAGGAAATTCGTGTTTCTGGGAAGTTGGAAGTCTCGATTTTCAGTTCTAACGATACGCCTTTCGAAAACGAAATTCTTCGACAATGTTAAGATCTTCATATTACGATCGGTCGGCATCTTTCGACTTCTAATGTAGTTTTTATTTGGTGGGCCACGTTGACCCCTTCTCTCCTAACATCGGGCGACGATTACGCAAAAGACGACCTGAGAAATTGGAGGAGAACCACGACGGCGACAAGGTGACGCCTTAACGAATTCAACAGCTTCGAAATCGCACTACGGGGGTCGGCCCAATTGCTGTCGTCGTAGTCGCTTGCTCGAGGAGAGTTTAGCGAGCACTTTGGTAGAGGAAACGCCGTGATAACCGTGAGAAACAAACGTGGAAGGGGAAAAAATCGGTAAGGTCATAGCCGGTAGGCGATTTTGAACGAACGAAATGTCATGATCTTCCGTTCAGTCTTTCTATCTTTCCTTTATTTTCTCGCTCTATTGGTGCCCAATTTCTTTTCTCCTCCATCGCTCTGTGATGAGGGCAAAATGGGGAAAATAATAATAATAATAATAATAATAAAGACAGAAATTTTGCAAAGTTATCAGGCGATTTTGGACCAAACCGAGTCTCTCTCTCTCTCTCT
>JAITYT010000835.1:662841-674659 GCA_025433975.1 Liostenogaster flavolineata
ACGACGACGGCGACGACGACGGCGACGGTGACACGAGAAACGGGACGCGAGACGCGACATAAACGCGCACACGGGAGCAAAAAAAAAGCGCAGTGGAGCGTCGGTACGAGATACTCGCGGCTCGAGACTCCAGCATCGACTAACCGTCCGGCCGAGCGACAGCTGGATCCGCGCATGCGCGTCTCCACGATGCCTCACGCACACAAGTGCCACCTGTCACCGATTGGCTGCGCCGATAAGTCGTACAAGTGTGCGTACGTCGACGCGTCCGTGTGTCGCACGGTGCTTCTTCGTAGCGCACACGAGCTTATGGTCGTATGTGTCGCACGATACTTCTTCGAGCACGCACACGAACGCGTTGTCGTAAGTAGGTGCGTATATCATGCGGCATAAGTAAGCTGTTCGAATCGACGCCTCTGTAATTTCGGTAATTTGTATATATCTATTCGAGAAACTGATGTAAACGAGTGTAAAAAAGCGTTACCGGTGTAATTTCGTAAATACGCTCTATATAGAAATATAGAAAAAAAATATAAAGATAAGGCGATATTATTTGTGTTACGGAATATTTAAACGCGTTGTAAGCTTGCGGAAGTTCTTGCAAAAAGGATCGCGCTGAGGAGCAGCTAATAAAGAACGATAAACTTCAGCTTTCTTTTTATTCCTTTCTTTTCCGTTCTACCTTCGCTTTCTCTTTCAAATCTGAATTTCCCTTGAATCTGAAAATCGAACGTGGTATCGGTGTTGTCCTTGATTGCGTTTGTTATATATAAACGCCTCCAAAGAGAGATAATTCACGCGAAAGAATTTTATTGCGGACAATAAGAACGCGTTACTTGCGAAAAGACGAAACGAATCGAAGGTGCACTTCGATAACGGATACCTTCTATGTTTCTTATAAGGAGAAAAGCGTGGACGACCTCCAAGCGCGTGGTCATTGTCAAAGGCGACTTAAGGAAGGCGGATATTCGATGCTAACAAGATTGTCGAGCTTCTATTTGTTATCGCTAATAATTTCATCGCGAAGAATATTAAATCAAAACGAATTACGCTTCTTTTACGTAAATAATCGAACCGGTCGATCGATTTCTAACGAAAATTTTTTCGGCATTTTGACGTAACGAATATAACGTTCCATAAATAGGAAAAGGAACAAAAATTGGCTCCTTTAAAACGTCCAAAAAGCCTTCGTCTACGAAGAAGATTGGAGAACTGCGCGCCTCTCGTACGAACAATTTTTTCCGAAAAATGTGCTTTACGCGTTATTACGAAACTTTTCCGTGGGTGTATGCTTGTTTCTCCCCCTACTCCACCTTTTTCTCCTTTTTCCAACGAAAGTACGTACTGTCTTTGTACATCTTCGGGAAGTACAATAAGTGCGCTCTATCCGTCTATCCACGATTTTATGAGCGAACCTCGATGCGCGGGGGTAAAAGAGGCAGTAGAGAGCTAGAGGGATTACCAGTCCCGCAAAGTCCTGACCTTCGTACAGGGATTCCTAGTTTTCGAGATTGTAAGCAAGTACCGCTCTTGTAGAACACGTTCCAAATGATCGGGTAACACGTGCGTGCCCATGTAACGTCCGTAAAGGCCACCACGTTGTAAATCTACACTAAATCTACGTTCGACAGACATTCGTGACACAAAAATGTGCAAGATTGTTAAAATTCGAGTCGATATTTTGCATATGTTGAAATTTTTCAAATTCTTCGAGTTGATTGGCCATGCACGGTTCCTTTAACAACCTTCTACTCGTAAGATCGAGAGAAACTCAAATCAACATGAAGATTTTAAAGTTCGATCAATTTGCAAAATTAACGATCTAAAATTACAATTTAATGATAGAAAAAATTGAATGGAAATCTCAATGCGATATAAAAAAGAAAACTGTTACGTACGATTGTAATAAGTCTGTTAATGTTGTATAAGTCTTATTATATATGATATTATTGTATAACCAAATTATTTTAAAAATAAATGAATCGTTTTTTTAAAGAAAATACGTTTTTTTTGTACCAGTCAATTTGACGAGTGTTCGTAGAAATATACAAAAAAATAGTAAATAGTAGTATACAAGAAACGTCCGTAAACATAGCGTTAAAGTAGTATTACTTACCTAATTGATCACTCGTAACGGCACGATACTTTAGATATTTAATTTCATGTACGCAATGAAAAAGAAAATTTTTCCTAGAAATTTACATTTTGTTCGAATTCAAACCAAATAATTTTCTGTATCATTCACCTAATCGACATAGATATATCTCGATAAAACGTCCGAAAGTCCACAATATCTAAAACGTTCTTAACTTTTTTTTGCATCGTGACAAAGTTAATTCATAAATATTCAATGCTGCAACGTGGAACAACCTACGTGCCTACTTCAAATTCCAGAATAAAATTTTAACTTTTACGATCTTGTTTCATCAACGATTCGACATCGACGATGAAATCGTCGATGAGTATCAAACAAGTGGCACACGACGTATAAAAGATACGAGTAAAGACCATATCGCGAATCATTTGAAGGCAAAATCAAAAATCTTCCCAATCCATTTGAAAATGTCGAATAACACAACGGTATCTATCGGTAAGTTTTATTTGTTCGATTTCCAAAGAGAAAAGGGACAAACGACGAAAAAAAAAGAGAAAGACGAGTAACTTTTGGGAACTTCACGCACGTAGAAGATGCGTACACAAGGTAGAATAACGCAAGTGCGCGCTTTTACGCGAAGATAAAGTAAATTTTTTATTTTTATCTTTTTGGTTGAATACAATGATTGATTGATTGATCTCTTGTTGCGATTAATTGAATTAAGTATCTCCAGTCGCCATATAAGTATATCCAATCAGCAGGAGTATCGGCACAATTTCGCAAAAACGAAGCTGTAATACTATCACATTAATCTTACTTGACGTATTTTTTTCTTTTTTTCCTTTTCTTTTCTTTAACGACGAAAACGAAAATTAGTCGATCGCAAACCACGTCGAGGAGAACGAACAATTTTTGAAGACTTCGAACGAGGCGGCTCTAACGGTAGGTACAGAAGTGCGATTCGACACACTGTCGGTATTCCGTCTAGATATTCACGTTCTTTGGCGATCGTGTGCTCGGCAATGCTTCCTTCGAAAATAACGATACAAGACGCGCGATCGCGTGGATAACGACGATGATCGTCGGGGCGCGATTAAGACGCGTTTCGAACGTTAAGATCTGTTACATCGGATCTGTGTCGTTTGCGTCCCTAAAATATATTATTCTCCTTCTATTCGAACGAACACCACGCTCGCAAATGGCATACGTATTCACGATGTACGCCGATGCAAAATTACAGTGAAGTCCTCCTTCTTCCTCTTGTTTCGTTTTCTTCTTTTTGTCTCGACGTAAAGACGATCCAAAGAAAAACCCAACTCTTGGCAAAGGTCGAAAAGTATCGGAACCAGACGCGTTTCCTTCTTCACTCTGAATAGTAAAGTTGTCACGAAGCATCGTTTGCGTCACGATCGAACAGGTGGTGGAGGATTCGACGACACGATAGCGAGAAAAGAAAAAACTAATGGGAAGAAATACCAATCAAATCAAATAAAAATAAGAAGCCAATAAACAAACGCCGGATCACGTGGACAATCTATTATGCCATTTCGCTGTGTTAAATATTTAAGACTCGTGGAAATGTGATAAACGATCGATATCGCGCGTACATAAAATCAGATATGCAAAAGTTGCGTCCAAAGAAAGAAATATTCCGTCCTACGCCATTTTATTTCTCCTTTTGTTTTTCTTTTTCGCGCCACGACAAGGAGCTTTCAACACTGTTGATACGATTGTTTCACAGTTCACTATTTCTCTCGTACGAGAGAGAGAGAGAGAGAGAGAGAGAGAGAGAGAGAGAGAGAGAGAAAGCGTCATCGGTTATGGTAAGCGTTTTTCTTTTTATTTATTTATTAACTTATTATTTTGTTCCATCAAACTGCTTCGACTATGCCTTTCTTCTTTCCCGCCTTTTCTCTTCGTCGTCCTGTCGTTTCTCTTTCTTTTCACACCAAACACGCCGCACACGCATCATACAGCAGGCATACAACGCCAACTTCTCTCTTCCTTATTCGCGCGTATTTTCCCCTCTTTACCTTTTCTTTCTCTCTCAAGCAATGAACTCTCACACGATGAGATTTGAAACTCGATAGACCTACTAGTGGAGGAAACGAAACGTGAGATACACGCACGCATCCAGTGCGCATTTCGAAGTGCAGCAGGCTTCTTACCGCGAAGATCGCCATCATGCGAGGCAGCGAAGATCACGATATCGACGCTATCCTCGATTCCCTTCCATGTTGGATTTTGCGTTAATCTCAGGCTCTACCACGTATAAATAAATAAATAGCTCCTAGATGAGGATGGGAAGATGGAAGGAGCTCGTGTGTAGAATTTCGTTCAAGATCACTCGTTTTAATCGCTGGTCCTGATCGAAGATCCGCTCTCTTAGGCCTGACACTCTTTTTTCTTACGTACGACATGACGTGCGACGATTCTCGTTCTTTTCTTTTAATAAGTTTTTCATAACGTGCGAGGTCTAATCTCAACAGGATTCTAAGATTCCCTGAACGAAAGAAATAATAAAACGATCAGCTGATCGATAAGACGCCATGATGCCAATCGATCATAGCGGTGGTGGCGGAAATATTTTGATTAAAATCGTATCGAAGCGAACGTTAATTTTTGTCATCGTGTAAGAGAATAATTCGTTAATGAGAATTTCTAAGATTTCTAAGACGACGTTTCTAGCCCGTAGCACGAATTGTAACATGAAAAACTTACGCGTCGCACGTCTTCGTTTCTTATTTCGCTTGCATAATTGCTTTCCCGTTTTGTCTGAAACACCTTTGGTCGAAAAAGAAAACGCTTTGAGTTAACACTAACGTGCGGATAGATTTTCCTCTTTTTTTCGTTCTTCGAAAAAAAGATTGCATTACTCGAAGTGACATTCGCGCCTCTCCCTACGTCACGGGAATTTTTACAAAATGGTTCGATAGATAGAAAAGGGCGCAGCAATGTAAGAACATTATCGAGGGAAATGATTGATCAAACGAAATCAATCATTCGCAATTCGAATCAAAAATGTATGTATTAAACAGTAGGGACTTACTACCGCCCGAGTTGCATGAATTTTATGCATTAGAAGCATTGGAAAGTAATTCATTTGCGCGTATTAATATATACTTAATACTAATTTGTAATTACGTACGCCGAAGTTGTTCAAAATATTGATTAAAAGATCATTGAGATCAGAGATAATTACAGAAATGATTACATCGTCGACTCAAAATAAAGATATATCATAAAATTATTTGTTTCAATTTAAAGAAAAAATACGACATTACTTTCCGATTCCCCTCTAACGCAAACGATATCGATGAAACGTTAAAAACCCCAAAACGATAGTAGTGAACATTATCTCGTTTGGTCAAAAACCAACGTAACGGTCAAAAACGTTTAATCTGATTTTTTTGTCTAGTCTTTGGAAGTTCTTAGAGTCTCCTCGATGATTCGTGTCGAGATTTGATACCAGTGACAAAGGTAAAGTAAAACTCGTCAACGATATTCACTACCAGCGCAGGGATCTTGTCAAAATAACAGTAGACGTTTACTTTCGTTGCCACGCGAAGAAATGCAATAATCCTAAAGTTACCATGTGGTTAAAACATGAAAGTGAATTTGATGTAACGTGAAAATCGTCGTACGTTCGTTATATGATCGATTGTAAAACTATCTTAGGCCTCGTTCGCGCAGACGTCTCAAACCATACCGTATTAAGAAAACGTCGATCAAATCAATGTTGCACGTCGCTCGCGTTTTATCAATTTCTAATATGATTAACGACTAACAAATGAATATATATTCAAAATCTACTGAAACACGAAAGACAAGTGTATAGAAGTTTCCCAAAAACGTACTCGATACATAATTTGTACTTACATTACTATATTAAATATTATAAGTTTTTTAATATTCAGCTTCTTTCGTAACGCTTGATCTTCGATACCCATAAAACCGCTTCCTCTCACTTGACTCGTGTGCTTCGGTACATTTATTATTTAAAAGGCAAAGATGAGCAATGATAACGAAACGTCTATGCAACCTCCTAAGAAACTTAACAGTCATCGCTAATTAAAATCGTGTTACTTCTTTCCCTGGAAATCTCATTTCGAAGGGTGAGTCGGTCGGATCGTTGGTTAAATTTTGCTACTTACAATGAATCGGCTAATCAAAGGCATAAAATAAGTATGTAAGGAAGCATAGATTCTACAAATAATATCCTCGATGATGATTCGTCAAACAAACTCAACATTTTTCGTTATTAAAAAGTTACAAAGCATGGATAGAAAATGTTGCCGTCGAGTTGTCTTCAAATTTTCTACAACTCTTGTTTATATATATATATAAACATACATGCATACATACATACATAATAAACACGTATGTATGCACGTATACGTATAACAGCGAAATATTTGTCTAGAATCTTTCCTGTTACTTTACAAGAGAGTCAAATAATATCGGTAATGATATTCGCACGTGATTAGTGATATTCATATCGATAAAATATTCTCATCGTGCGTGCATACTCGAGACAGAAAATGAAGGAAGTAGGTACAAAAATCACTTCGGCCTTTGGAAAAATATCTATCGGATAAATGACAACCCATGCCACTTAAATGCCGTTATTCCTATTAATTATTTTTACATCCTTCATAAGGATCCCACAACATCAACGGACCATTACGCTACGTGCATGCACGTGTATATATATACACGTATATACGAGTACGTAGTATTTATATAATTATGAATGATCGTAACCGATCGATCGAATGAAAATCCACTTTTGTAAATAGCGTGTAAAGGTAAAAGCTACGCATGCTTTTTTACCGCGCGATGGTACGTCGTTTTAACGTTAGTCCATTAATAATTTACACGATCGAGTTGGATTTTCTTCCTTCCTTCTTCGTATCAAGTGTAATTCCTTTATATCTGTATTTTATATCTCGAAGAATGCAATCATGCTCGACATTTAATAAACAATCGTAGCACGATCAAAGTATAATTGGAAAGAATTACGTAGATTGTTCGTAGCTAAGTAGTTTACGATCTTTTAAAATTTTTTTAATATATCCTTCGTACAACGCTGCGTTAGAGATTTATTATATTACTTAGAGCAAAGTTCTTTTTTTTCTTTCTTTTTTTCATTTTTCTTTTATATGTTCCCACCGGTAGGATAGAAGGGAAATGCTCCAAATTGAAAATTCACCGGAGTCTTTGGCGAAGCACACGTATACAGAAAATCGTCCGATTGCAATTGCGTCCTGTTTAAATTTGGCTCGGATGCCGATCTCGTGATTTTCGGTAAACCACGTAACAGACCCTCTAAGCTTACCAAAATCTGACGAAATATCGGTCGATCGTCTCTGGAGAATTTAATACAATCTTCCGTCAATCTTTTCAACGCTTTAGGAGTATCGGAACGCAACTTATTAAGATCGGGTCGCAAGTATCCACGCCCTACCATAAACAGTATCTGATCTTTGTTATTAATGTTTGTATACGGTAGCTGACCTGCTAGCAATTCGAATAAAACTACACCAAAGGCATAGACATCCGATTGAAAACTGTACGGATTTTCCTCTTGCATCCTTATGACTTCGGGAGCCATCCACAAAATGGATCCTGTCGGTTGGTGGAATTGTTGAGACCCCGACCACCTCGTCTTTGCAGTGGCGAGCCCAAAGTCACCGATCTTAACAGTGAGGTCGTCGTGCAGGAAGATGTTGTTGCTCTTTAAGTCGCGATGAATAATATTCTTGGCGTGCAAGTAATCCATACCTTGAGCAGTTTGTCTGCCAATTTCGATTAAAGTCAACAGTTCGAACTTGGACTCGAATACATGTAGATGCTTGTACAAAGAAGATCCTTCGCACCATTGCGTAACTATGGCAAGCTGCGGCTTGCTGACGCATCCCATGAATAAAAGAATATTAACGTGTCGAGTTTTTCGTAAGACGGCAACTTCGTTCTTAAACGCTTGCAACTGCGCAGTCGTTGGAATCTTGACGTTTAACGTTTTCACTGCTACTGGACCGTGCCAATGCGCTTTGTACACAGTTCCGAAGGATCCCGAGCCGATGCGAGGACCCACCAAAATCTCGTCGGCTGGAATTTCCCAATCCTCTATGGACTCTCTGGGCGCCAGAAGATTTTTGGAAGATTCGTCGGCCGATCTGGCCCTCGGACGTTTGGGCCTTAAAGTGCTCGTCGGACTAGCTTGAGTGGACTGGCTGTGCTTCGTAGGACTACTGCCGGGAGACACCGGGCTCTGCGTAGTTCCTATGGGCCTCCCCAAGCTCTGAGATCTACTATATTCGTCCAAATTGTTGTGTTCTCCGCTCGGCTTCACCATATTAAAACAAACATTAGGCGCCGAGCTGGAACGATCTTGCTGTCCCAAGGTACGCGGATGCCTCTGATTCCTGGAAGGCGCCAACGAGGGCGACATGCTTCTGCTAAATCCGTAACCCGAAGGCAACTGTAAAATTCCAGCGGTGGTCTCCGGATTGTGAGCCAGCAATGCCTGATAGTAAGCATCCTGCATGCGTACCTGATGACAGAGGGCAGGCACGCTGCCGGCGCATCTCTGATGAAAACGATAATTACACGTTCTACAATAGAATCCCTGAAAGAGTAATTTTCTACAGCACTCGCAGAACGCCAAGGAGAAGAACGTTTTGCGCACAAAGTTATGCGAAATGGATGTGGTGATAGGGAACTTATCAAGAATCTCAACGGATATCTCGTCGCAATCCAGGAGAGAGATGTCGGCGTCCCACGAGGTAAGATACTTCGACTTGTTATTTCCTAGGATATAAACCGCGCACATCTCGGTGGTGAGATTCCTGAGCTTCATCGCTTTGGCCAAGGCGTCCCTCAAGGAGAGGCCCTCGCGCACTTGCACGCTGGTACGCTGTTGATTCGGCAGGAAAGCCCTCAGCAGAGACTTATTCGGAGTTCTGGAACATCTATTGGTGATACTGACGTCACGTGAGTCAGTCTCGGACGTGGAAGCACTCCCACTGGTCACTTTACTACCCGCGTTCAGCAGCTCGTTCAGCTTCTGCTCCGTCGATTCCAGGTCGTGCAGCTTACTGGTGAGCTCCTGATACTCGCTCAGATATATAGAGGGCGGATGTTGAAAGATGGCAAATTTGTTGTTGAGCGCGTCGATGTTCTGTCGCGTTACGTGTATCACGTTTTGTATGTTGTGCAGCTCGTATCTGAGGGGATCCGTGTCCAGGTACGCGTCATCGGGGTCGCTCAGCTCGCCGGAATCGGCACCGCTGCCGCGCGAGGACGACATCTCGCCGATCACCAGGGCCACTCCGTGGCCCTTCTTCCTGTAACGACGGCGACGGGTTAACGACAACAACGAAGAAGACGATGACAAGCTCGACGATAACAAAGTCGACGTTGACGTAGTGGCTCGACGACCCCCTTCGGTCCTACCACACGAAAGCTCCGTGTGCGCGTTCGCACGGACCGCCGTGAAGTACCTGGTCTCGCCGATCACGGCCATCTTCTTGCTACGTCGGGCAGCATCCTGAGCCGCTGCTGCTGCGCTTCGAAACACCTTGGTAGCTTTTCTGAAGGCGCTACCGCTATCCCCGACGCTCCTACGCAAACTAGCCTATTGTTATTATTATTATTACTCTAGTATTTATCGTAAACGCGCACACCAATGCTTCCTTTCCTTCTTGGCACGTCGCAGTCGCCGTTATACCATCGTTACTACCACCACCACCATTACCACCACCACACCATCACCATCTCCACTGCTACCACCACCTCCTCCTCCGCCGCCATCGCTATTGCTGCTGTCGCTGCCACTGCTGATGATCGAAGACACGACGTCGTCGTTGTCGCCCTCTTCTCGACGCCACTGTCCGCGTCAGCGACGTTGCCGTCGTGTTCTCTCACGGCGTCTCGTTCCTTCGAGATCAAACGGCCCACACGACACGCGAGCCACCGACTTACCTCGATCGCTTCGATGACGATCCAGGCGCGTACGAACTCGGAGTGGATCGATCGCCCTCTTTTGGTTTCATCGATTTTGTCGAGAAATGAAATTTCAATTTTTTTTTTTTCCGTGATCCTAACGGGGATCACTCTCGGTACGCGTTAGATCTTCTTTTTGTTCTTTTCGATACTCGTAAGTGTCGAGAGTAGCAGAAAAGAGATGAGAGGATGATTCGGAGCGAGTCACGGGGCTCTGTTCGATGCGGCGCCAGCACTGTCGACCTCAGCGCACGCACGCACGCACGCACGCACGTACGTACTACGGAGTCTACCTCCTACCACCTCTCATGGTTTCCATTTTCTTTTCTTTTTTTTCTATCTTTGTCGTTACTACGGATTTCTCCGCGCTTCGAACATTTTTCTCTTATGAATTTTTTCTCTTCGTAAAACGTCGACGAGACTATCACAGGAGAGAAATTATAAATTTTTCTTCGTGCCGCATTTTGTCGCGAGATTCCTCGATCGAGGATCTAAAAGAAGGATGTTTATGTTTGTAAACGTAAAGCAGGTTTCTTTTTTGGACCGTCTCGATTTTGACGTAGTTTCTTGAAAGAAGGATGGACGATCTTAGGCGGTCGCTACGCTCTTATCGCAGTGACGTGGGCATCGCTCGATTCGAAAGCGTTTCCGTGGGTAGGGAGACGCGATTTCGTCGCTACGTTACTTTGCGAGACTCGAGGACGTGTAATTATGTTCCGATATTGAAATTACGATCCCTCGATGGACTCGTTTTCATAGTCATTGTCATCGTCATCGATGCTATCGACAGTAGAGATTGCGGTGGTACGAGGAGTCACTGTCGTTGATCTCTTATTTTTCTTCTTTCTTTTCCACGTCGTCCAGGAATATCCATTTCGACGGCCGATAATTCAAGTTCAATTTTTCTGTAAACACAGCCGCTTGCGTTGCGTTCTTGACGTCACTGCGGACGAGCTTGACGTCAGCAGCATATGGTGCTGTCACCTAGGCAACGGAAGTCGATCCTAATTGGTCCGATTCTCGCATTTACTCGCGATGGTACAAAAGGAACGAAAAATTCCTCCCAGTTGCTCGAAATAGAATTTTCGAATTCCTTCGATTATTTATCCTTTTGATGGTGGATGACGCCATATCGTAAATAGGAAATATATCGAAATCATTGGCCCATACTGGGCACAAATTATTTGTGCAAGTAAATCAGCGCGTTACTTCTTTGTATTATACTAACGCGTTGAGCGCGCACTGGACTTTGTTCTCACATCGCCGACCCAACAATATCAAGTTTAAAAACAAAACATTGTAATTACTATGGAATGAAAATGTATGCGTATACTTATTTAATGAAATTTATCAAAACCTTCCAAATATTTATTATAAAAAGCGATGGCTTCTTTGGTTACATTTTTTCCTATTTTCCGTCCGAATTTTTCTCGTAATAGTCATTACTGGATTACTGCGTTACTGCCTTTTGCGTGATAACGATATCTATTCCAAACATCCGTTGAGAGACCGTATTTATTCGATCGACGCCATAAGTAACTATGGAAAGGCTAGCTTTTATCACTGGTTTGTCGCGCTACGTTAACCCTTTTAGTACCGGACGACGATATATCGTCGTTTGGAGAAGTTTGGAGAAACGCGAAGGATGACGTATCTCGTTCGAGTCGCGACTGCATAGACGCAGTAAAGATGCAGCTTTCGTCGACGACGATAAAT
>JAITYT010000835.1:684350-705059 GCA_025433975.1 Liostenogaster flavolineata
AAAATGTTTTCAAACAACAGTCGCGTCATTTTTGCAATAATTTCAATGACAAGGGTATTTCTGTGGTAACATGGTTCGCCACTCTTCGAAAGTTAAACTCCGCGTGACTCCTTCAGCACGTAGTAAACTATCAAAAGAGACGTGATGTTTTAGGCATTGTTTATACACCAATGGTATCCAAGACACCTATTTTCTAGGTCAGGAAAATGGGCAAGATGATTCAAGACGACAAAATGCGATATTTAAATTTTGACCTTAATCGTCAACATTTCAAGCCATATACCTTAAAAATTGACAAAAAACTAAAAATCAGAATTTTCAATATTTTAAATACTTTCCCTAAGCTTTTTGATATCCTAAATACTAATCCGAAGCCAATAATTTAATTCGGACACTCATTGTAGAGTAGCAAGCGATTTGAATCTATACTATTTAATAACATACGAGCAATAAAAGTCAAGTTTCTGCGCTCTCTTCGCCCTAGATACGCTTTGGCGTGATCTAATGCGCATATTTTCTCAATCAGAAATTATTAACAAGGTGATTTAAACGATAAAATATAAAATTTCAAGTTGCAGTTCAATAAATCCCAAAAAATCAAAGTCTCGAGCATCATAGTAAATATAGTACATCGCTCACTCATACGATTTTGAATACTGTTTCCTCGTTCCGGCTCCCGAAACGTGTCGATTTAAGGATTTGCCTGATATCATATCTTGTCAATCAAGCCGAACGTCATTTCTCTTCCGTACTTTTCGTATTCTCGATACGTTGAGTCGACTTTACACCATTCCAATTGGTAGTCAAGGCGCATTGCCGTCTCGCACGCTTCAGACCTTTGACGACAGCTTCGAGAACATACGAACCGAATTTGTGGCAATTTCTAAAGAGCATCGATCAGTAAAGTTAACGTATTTTCATCGCGTCATTTTCGTAACCGCAAAAATCTATGCATGCAAATTTTTCTCTTACAAGAACGGTAAAACGGTTTAGCAGCCGCTTTCGCGCGTCGGTAAACACGCAGACGGTGCTTAAGTCAGTACGTTTGTTCCACTACGAACGATATTTCGACATCCCACCGACGAAACACACCGCTTTCGAATTCGCATCCTCACTTTTGACGATAAGAATCGTTTTTTTTGAGTTATCTTGAAAACTTGTATGCGTTTTACCTTGAAAAACGCAAAGAAAGGATAGTCTTGCTCATTTCCGTGAATTTTGATCATTATTTTGACATCGAGACAAGCTCTACTTATTCGACGCTTCTTACGATTGTGTCTTTCTTGAAAACGCCAAAAATCAAAAAACACGTTCTATTTTAAATAATAATGCTTCTTGTAATATCAATAAGGCTCAACGATTTATTAGAATGTATGAAATGAAACATTTGAAGTAAAGATAGCTTTCTGAAATAAATGACGTATTATTCAACAGTCGCAAAAATTGTTGTCAAAAACGATGTTAAATCTGACGAAGAAAATTTCTTTCTTTCGTAAAGAGATTAAGCAGTATGGAACGACTCGAAGATTCTAATTTTGCGGATTCTCAAGAGAATTGAGTCGAGTTTATGGATCGATGTGTCAATAACACGTATCTTTTAGATACCGAGAATTTCGAAGTTATCGACAGAGATTAAAATTTCGTTCATTCAAGACAATATGAGTGACCGATAAAAGTTACAGAGGAGACGAATGAACGTCGCAGCTCTCAATCAAAATGCGGAGACACGAATTTCAACATGGCCGAGCAACCAATGATAGGCTGGTAACGTCCGAAAGGTTCGGTAACGCGAGTGAAAGACAGTATCCTTTTAATGCTATGAAATTTCTCGGTGAAACTTCGAGCTGTGCGCGTACAACTACTGAACTCGTGCGACACGCAGCATCGTCGAATTTCACAATCGATCGTCGTGGACGGTGCTGATAAATTAATACCTACCGATTGCAATTTTGCGTCGACTCGATTGTCCGTTGCATCTTAAGACCCTCGACGGAATCCTTTGGTACCATTGGAAGTTTTCTTCCTTTTCCAAAGATGGCCTTTTTCATCGGACTTTTTAGGAATTCCCACAACAAGATTTTCTTCCTCGGAGAAGGATCTTTCCTTTAGAATGACACAATTTTATCTTGGCAATGGACAATAGTTTCGTCTTCCTGTTTATTGGATCGAAAATCGATCGTACATCACGGTTTGTGGCGTTTCCAAAGTGAAATCAACCGATCTATCAAGACAATGTATGACATGGATTTCTACCGTATTTACGATTTTTCTTGCCATTCTATCGCGGGGCCAGCGAAGATCGAAGTGCTCCTGACGAATATAATCTCTCTCGCGTAGACGATATGTTCTCTGAAATATTCTCGGCGAAAATAGTTGGACTTTCTCGAGGCAAAAGAGAGGGGGAACAGATGGTTTAGAAATCATGATCTTCTTATTTCGCTTGGTTCAAGGTAGTACCGACTACCGACAGATTTGGGAACGGGAGGAGTACAAAGATCGAGCGTTTCCATGTTTGTCCCGCGCTTTCAGAGACTAAATGACTTTCGGAAAAAAACCGGATCGAACGCAGGCCTCTTTGAAAGGAGACCTTTGGACCGTCGTAGATCATCTTCTTGTTGGAATCTTAATTTCATGCGTTATAAGAGCATCTCTTCGACAAGATCGATCGACGTCTTTCTTAACACTTTGTCGACCGCTGTCACATACGCGTGACTTCTTTTCGTCAATGATAATGCTATTTTTTAGAAAAACAAATGGTTTCACTGTTCTCCTTTCCCAATTTACCAGATCGTCTTCTGATAAAATCTTACAATACTGTTAAAATTTTATTAAAATTAGCAGAAGTTATGAATAAAAATAGATTCGTTGAGCTAAATAGGCGAATTTCTCTAACTAATATTATATATTTTACTAGTCGGATCAATTTGAGTACTCATAGCGACAGAAACGATCATCGATACATCAAAGACCGAAATCCAGATTGATGCCTTCCGTTCGATTAATTCACAGAGTGGCTTCGAAAGAAGAGGTGACCTAAAAATCTGTACTTTGTCCCCTTTTTCGATTTAAACACAAAAGCGCGTTGCGAAAAGACGTAATGGCGTGTCGCCCGACGGATCAGGTTCCCCGTTTACACTACGAGGGAGGCTCCTCCCTACCACTCTCGTAACCTCGCGGCCACCGCTATGGCATTAGCTCGTACGAAAAGCATTTCTCCGACGTCGTCCAGTCGGACGATACAGTTGATCCGTGGTCATCGAGCAAAAAGGAAGCAGCCATTGGACGCTCGAACGAAATCAATCTCTCTTCCTTACATCGTCGTCTACCAAGAGAGACAGCAGTTCGTCGCGCAACGACGAAACTTCGAGAGACGTTAAATTTGAACGAGACTCGGCCGAAACACGTGGAATCGCGGTGCTACTCTCTATTCTTTCCTGAAATTATGATTCCAAGGAAGCGAACTCATCGAGTAGCGACTCCTTTCACGGATCGGACGGAAATCACGTCGCAGAGATTTCTACCGCTTGGGGCTGTCTGTCGAGTCTAGGCGAGGCCAAAGATCGAAGCGGTCGTTCGTACGTTGAGTCCTTGTCGGAGAATTTCGAAGAATCTGGAATAGACTCTGATGCTGAAAGAAGTCGAAGGGATATCGTTCTTTGGTATCGACTTCGAGTTCAAGAGAGAAACGAAAACAAGAGACTTGTAGATTACTCTGGACCATCCCCATTGAAATTGCCCTCGCCAGCATCAGACCGCGAGTGAACGAGAAGAGGAGATCGATTAGGTTGTCATGAAGACGAGTGGTCGGTGATCAACGCTTGGACTTTCGAGTTTGGGAGATTAATCGTCTGAACTAACGGTGAACGTAATCGGTGAAAATTTCTTAAGATGAAGCGGAATCGCATTGTTCTCGCGTGCGTCTTCCTGTTCTCGTTAACGACCTTGATAACGGCTGAGAAATTATTCCTTAATGCATCGGAGGAGTCGGTGCAATCGCGTGGTTCAATCACCTCGAATCATCGCATCAGGAGTCTGCCCAGCGTCGATAGGACGAACTTGGACGACGAAGGCAACTGGACGAGTTTGTCGGAAGCGCTGGACGTCTTCAGTGTGCGAAATCTCGTGAGCAACTGGGCCGAGGGCAAGTACAATGTCGGTGCTCAATGCGAGAAGGACGTCACGAGGTACGTCGAGGGACTGAAGAGGCAAGAGTTGTGGGCACTGAAGGGTACGTCGACGAATTTTAACATCTTACCGTAAAAAATCTTGACGATTGAGTTGAATTCATTGATTAAAGATTTAAGGACTCTTCGAGTTTACAGTCGAGCGTCAAATTTGATCTTGACCACGTCACAAAAAAAATAAATCCACAGGAGTCGTAGGTGTGAATACGAGGCCCAAAAGGCGATTAGAATATTTATAAACATGACTGGATATAATTGATATGACGTTATTACACAAGAAGACCGGACCAACCAGATTCTTACGCCTACATTGTCCTACCTGCAGGATCTTTATCGACGCAAATGCGAAATACTAGATAAAATTTTGCGGTACGATCCAAGAGTGCCTCCTTTAAATCCTTTCTTCAGATCTTCCAAGGGTCGACGACGCGTCGAATGTACTCGTAAGATCGACAACAAAAATTTAACGTATGCGCGCCTACTCGCTCTACTTTACCTCTCTTCTCTCTTGACCAAGAGACGTTGTGAAACGTTGCTGGCATGTTGTTCCATTGATCGTATAAATAGAAAGTTTATGAGCCGTTTGAATCCATGGTAAAGAGCAATCGAGATAGAAGTCTCGGATAAGGCAAGATAGAACAAAGAATTGTTTCTCGATGACTTACTTCTTGTCCTCTTTGAACACCATTGCTTCCATCGTTCTTCGGTGAAAGAAAATAAGCAGAAAATGAGCGAATTAAAAATCATATCGAGACTTCATCGACTGTAGAACATCGTGTAGATTTCTATCGGTGGTATCCGTACGATTCCTCCTTTCGAATTTCCTTTGGATTACGGAAAAACCGGTTTTAATTTGAAAGTTTCGCATCATCGCGTCAAAGCTAACGGTAAATCCATTCTTCCCAATTAATCAACGTCTGAATCTGTCTTTTCGTAATATTCCCTGCGTGATGCAAGGGATTCAGGAATGATTAAAGAACGGCCAAGAAACGTCTCGATCGATACTTTCAATTTGAAACACTTCGATCTTGAATCTAACAATGCGGTCTGGTGTTCTTTGGATTATCCAAGAAACGATGTCTTCTTCTTAATTCAATCTAAAGTGTCTTCGACTTTGTGAAAAAAAAATAAATGAGAGCTCTTAGAGAGTGTAAAATCTCCAAACGATTTCTTCCTGATAAAGCCAGCATCGTTCGATAAAGGTTTCGAACTCGGAGCACCGTTTTACGCGTGATGTGTGTTTCGCAAGTCGCCTTTCCATCCAGTCGTAAAATCCAGTCTGACTGCATGGTTGATCGTTACCCCTCGAATTTCAAGGCACATCACATGATGTACCCTCTAGAACTAGTCCTGGACCGACA
Source organism: Liostenogaster flavolineata (assembly GCA_025433975.1). Classification (NCBI taxonomy): domain Eukaryota; kingdom Metazoa; phylum Arthropoda; class Insecta; order Hymenoptera; family Vespidae; genus Liostenogaster; species Liostenogaster flavolineata. Next base: position 689,896 of record JAITYT010000835.1, read on the forward strand.
TTAGTCGTTTCTTATTTCGATCTAAAATCAGACGTTCGTCTTTACCAAATAGTACTCGATTTTTGGACAAATCGAGGGAACGTTCCTCTCGAACGATCGAGGCAACGGCAGTCATTGGATCTCCAAAGCTCGTTGACGACTATCTTCTCGCTTCAACGAGTAGTTTCGAGAGTCATCCTTTACGTAATCCGATGACTCTCTCGTCTTCCTTTCGATCAGCTGCTGTTAGACGGTATCAGAGAACCGTAACTTTCTCAAATTCAAAGATAGCCTCTCCGTCGCGTCCTTCTTTTCCTTTTCGTTCAATCTCGTCACGGGAAAAAGAAACGGGCATTTTTAGGTGACTTCTCGAGTCCGACTACATCGTGCGCTATAAAACAGACTCCTTCTTTCGTTCGAAGAGCTGGTTCTTCCTACGGTTTGCCTACTTTCATCGTAAGGTTTCACTTTTAGCGACACAAAGAAGCGATCGTGTAACAGCCGCCAGCTCGTGAGAAAAGAACGAGGCAGGCTGATCCCTTCTTCGAGTTTTACTTTCCTCGGTCAATGCCACTTTTCGCTCTCCTTGCTTCTCGAAACGTCAAATGCCGTGCGAACGTAAACACAAGCACGCGTGCTAACGATTCTTCGACGTTTTCTTCGTCGTCGTCGTCATCGAAAACGATTGGTTTGCTCCGTTGCAACGGGGAACCTCGTACGTAACACGTCGTTTCGCAATCGCGAATCACGGGAAAGCGGTCGTCTAGCGACGAAATTCTCATCGAAGAAATCGCAATCTCTTCGTAGGTGGTCGATGAGCCTCCGTGAACGACGAGTTTCTTCGACATCACGAGTACGTACAGACGTACGTATACGATTTGTACGTGTATAGGTATATATATATTCCATTCAAATATTTGATTTCGCACTCCGCCAAACTTATTTTATTTCCGTCTTCGATGTCGGAATGCCTTCAACCTCGAACTTTTCTATCCAACCTTACATCGACTGTTATTAAGCGGAATAAAATTTCCTTAAATTGTGCGAAGAATTGTGGAATCCGGTTCGAGACGATCGAATTCTTGAAAACATCGACTCCCAATTGGTACTTCGAATGGTTTAAAATTATTTGAGACGACAGTCTAGGTTCTTTATGATCTTCGAAAGTTATTTGCTCGTTCTAATGGCCGACGCTTTGTCGCATACTTTCAAGGTACGATTATCAGGTATGTTGACCGATAAAAGGGCAATCTTCCGATGGTCGATCACAAAAATTCGCAAGTAGACCAAGGTACTTCGTTCGCTTCTTTTGGAGAGCAAATAGTGCGAGGTAAGAAGAAAAGAGAAACGTCGTTGGCTCGGTGCGTTTCCACAATTCGGTAAATTAATGCTTTCACTCGACTTCTTCGGCCAACTAATGCGTGCGTAAAACGACGACGAAAGCAATAAAGACAACGAGTGCGTTATTTCTAGGGAAATCTCGTAGTTTAGGCAATGACGCCTTTGTGCGCGCGTACAAAGAACCTCAGCTTTCATCGCGCGACAAATGCACGCAGCCGGATAACAGCACGTCTTTTAACTTTCCCCGGTTTTTCTTGGATATCTGCGCTTGGAATCGTCGCGTTACTGGGACGACCAATTCGTACGACGACACGGAAGCAGAAAAAGGTGAAAGGTGTCTGCGTTGTACGCGCCTAACTCACTTGGATCGTCGAAACTTCCGAGTCGAGTCGGATGCGCCTTTACTGTCGAGAATTTCTCGAAACTAAAATCATCCAGGTTCTGTCCATGCAAAAATCTAGAAAAATCCAGGACTTTCCTTCTTTATAGCTAACTTTGATCGTCGAGTCGAATGAGCCTTTATTATCACAGATTTCTCGTCATCTGAAATCGTCTAGATCAAATTCATATCCAAGCGTGGAGAAATCTCCGTTGTTGTCCGCCGTCGACTGTCTCCTTCGAACAAGCCCGATTGTCGAACGACTGTGCCCATAAACGAGAAGAAACGTTTGTATACGTAGAAAAACAGCTTTCACTCAATTGGTGTATCTTCGTGGAATCGAATTTATTAAAATTGCTATGAAATTATTCGAGTTTCCGTTATTACTTGCGAAATTTTAATTCGTGGAACAATACGGAAGAAGAAAGGGGGAAAATACGTATGTATCTATCGTCGATCATCAAGGTGTCTAATTCCAACGTTGGATCTATGATACTTGGAATCGCGTCTTCCAATCGTTTCTATTGTCCTTCTTCGTGTCCTCTCTTCGTTCTTAAATTATAAGGATCTTTCTTCTTGCCCGACAAAAGGCGAATAAATCGTTGTCCTTGACGTTCTACAAGAATATCATCCTTGCGAACTTTTTACTCCTAAATTCTCGAATCGATAATATTTCGAAAGTCTTAATGTCAAATGGTTGGTTGTAAATCTTTCGTCTTCTGATAAAATCATTTCAAAAATCAAGATTCCTTTCTGATCGACGTAACGAGAAAAGTTGGATTGTTCTAACGGAGTACACAACAAAAGGCTCATCATTTAATACGTTGAGCGGGATGTCGGTCTCTGAGGACTGACAGTGAACCTTTTGCGCCATTATCAAGCTTATAGAACGTTGTGATTTTAGTGAAGTTTATTAAAACATTTTAGACAAATATGTGGTTTAAATTTAGACAAATTACAAAAGGTAACAACTTGTTTAGTCAATTTTCTAGCTACATTGCATCCGAATGTTTTTACATTTGTCGTGTAACATTCAGAATTTATTTATTTATTTAGTTACTTGTATACTTTGTATACTGGATCATTGTTCGCTTGTTTATATCGTAACTCAGCGCTCGTCGAGTAATCATCAGCCTGCCGGCATGACTTGGCGTCGCGCTCAACGTGTTAACTGCCTCTTCACACCACCGTAAAGACAAAGGATACGTTGATTACCATTCGAAAAGGTTAGTTCTGCTTAGAGCAGATTGTATTCTAGCGTACTTCCTGGATCCACGAGTTTCATCTCCACGTATCTACCAAGAACATCGGCACTGCCTTCTTGTCCAAGCGTTGAAATTACTGGAGATCCCCAAACGAACTCGATACGTGTATTTGTCCAGCAAGAGACAGTCAATGAACTCTCAAGAACTTTTTATAGATACATGAAATATGAATTTTAAAAATGACGACGTTATAAAATACTTTTAATTATCAATTTTTTATCGAGTACGTTTAACATACATCGCAATTTATATACAAAAATTGCGAAGAAAATGAATCGCTTGATTTATTTAGTGAATTAATAATGATAATAATTAATAATATTCTACTTAATTCACATAATTAACACATAATTAATAAATTGATGGCAATTTAATCATCCTATCTCAAAAAGTTGCCATAAAAGGATGGTGAATGCGAATTACGTGGCACCGTTGAACCGAAGTCACGACTACTTTCACGGAAACGATCTGCGTATCCTCGCGGCTTGTCGTTTTATCGCTCAGTGATTCTCAGACGAAATGAATACAACAAAATTACGTTTTGACAATGCGTTGTAAATTCGTTCTTTCAAATAGAATAAGTCAAATAGAATAAGTTCGAACGTTGTTATAGCATTGCGTTACGAGCATGAATTTATAATGCGTGATATTACGATACCGAGAAAAGATAATCCACGTTACGTGTCTACGTAGGTGACGTACGACAAAAATAGAAAAATTCGTTAATTTAAATCGACACTACCGTTTAATTCCACTTCCGATAGAATTCCACGATTCTAAAATATTCTCATAATGCCACGACTTGTAAATTTGTTAGACACGTGGATCTAGGAGCATATATCGTCTTTCTAATGGATATTATTCTAAATTAATTAAATTTAGTCCTACCAAAAGCCTAAAAAAAATATTAAACCAAAATAAATGACCATGGAATTAATAGGAGAGTCGGATTTCTTAACGTGATTTCTCGGAGATCCATATTCCTTAGCATTCTTTCTTCTTTCCTTCCCGTATAAGCGCGAAAGAAAGAATACTCGGATTAAACGAAGTAACATTCCGATCGAATATTACATAATTAAAATGTAACGGTTGCGTGGAAGTAGTTGTAAGTTGATTGCATAAGTAAGAAAGTAGCTTGATTGCGTAAAATTGTCAGAAGGAAACACACGAATTTTTAAAAAATACTTTTTCTTCAAAAAGAAGGGGGGAAATAGATGAAAAGCTTGATACGAAAGATGTCAATGCCACTGTCCTAATGCGCCGAGAAATACCGTCGATTATCCTTGAAGAATCAATAAAAGATAGATAACGTCTGACCTGTTCGTTGCCTAATCCTACTGTCAGCTGCAAAAGGAGGGCAGACTTATTTGATGATAGTTTCACTGACATCTAATTACGACATGACTTTCGAACCTTTGTATGTGCATCGTTGTGACAGAGGTACTCAATAAATTCAAGGACGATAACGAGACGATTCGACAATGTTCGAAGCTGTCGTCACCTTTCAAGAATGATAAAGATCCAATTCGATGATAAAGACGAATGAAGAAACATATGTAAAATTATCGATTGAAAGAAAAAAAATATCGTAAAAAAGAGACTGTAGTATCGTAGAAAAGAGAAGAACGAAAGAGAAACGACGATATAGGAATCTAAAATTACAAACATAATTCGACGACAGCAGGTAATAACACGATAATAATTTGTTCGATAAGCCCCAAAGTCCTACCTGCCTTTTCTTCTACTTCGCAAAGCTAAAGAATCATCAAGGGAAAGACAACGAAACGATTAGGTTATTACTCGTATCGTGAAAGACGTCGAAGTTATACCTTTACTTTATTTATCCTCTCATGCAAAGATGTTGCCATAAGATCAATTATATCTATCATTGCCTATGGATGTCAACAAAATTATTCTAATATCCTTGAAAACCAGTCGGCGAGACGTCCTTCGTTTCCATCTGTCCACCTGAAGATAATTTAGGAACACGTATCCCAATATTGAGTGATTTTATCACAGAAGTTGTTTAGTCTGCAATAATTAAGCAAAACAGAAAAATAAGTAATCGTTACGAGAGCCCGTTAATTCTTCCGTTTAGAATCTCCGAAGGAAAATACATAATTTTAGAATCAATTTCCTAGGACATAACTCACATCGTGGCCTCTTGATTTGTGGCCAAACTTTTATCCAACACGACGCGATAGTCTCAAGATTGATAATCCATCCCAATAGGAAAGCAGGTGTATATTTGGTTCATGCTAATGAGTGCGAGCCGTCACGTATCTGTGATCGATAGGACATTAGTATTGCAACATAATTAGAGACGTAAAAAAACGCCTTTCTCTTTCGATATCACTTTCGCCCGATAGACCATCTATTGTTCATTGCCATACCTAAAGTTTCAGACGACCGTGCGTCAGTTGTGAAAAAACAAACGGAGAAAGAAATTGTTTCACACCTGTTATACCTATGGAGAATATTGCCACGTTACTAGCGCGTCTTGGTTAATCAAATTCGAAAACGTGAACAAAATGTAGTGAGAGACTGTAACTGAGAAAAATCTATCGATAAAGGCTGATGTTTGACGATCACTGTTTAATTTGACACGGGGTAAAGTAACCTGTACTGTGAAACGTAACAGTGGCGTTACGATCGGTGAAATCGATGACCTTTTCGGATGCGATCGAACGATTCGGTTCCCTCCATTCGCGCTTTTATTTGCACTTAATAGCAGTAGAACTTTGTTCAAGTCATAAGAAGAGAGTTGTTCGATACGACTTTCTTCGATAATAGAGGTCGTTTGATCGACCGTAAAAAGGTTTGTTTTTCGACAAAGAGAGTGAAACACAGCAGCCATTATCGCATGCGAGTATCTTACGCTTTCACTATACGATGCTTTTTAATCAAAATCTCGAGATTTACGTTCGATCTATTGGATTGCCTAAAAAGTAATTTCGGTTTTTACAAATAGATAATGGTATGTTTTTTTTTGATAACGTCAGTGTTACGATTCGGAATCTATGAGATTGTTAGAAAGATAAAAAGAAATTCATTGAAAAAATGAAAAATATATAATTGATAAAGTTAATTCTTTATATAAGAAACAGAATTTTATTTCACACTAAAGAATCGAAATTACTTCCTTGACAACACAATAATTTGACTTGGAATAATTGAGAAGAATTAAGGAAAAGAGAAAATGAAGAAACTCGCGCTGTTGCTCTTCTTTTGTCTCAACAACTCTTCGTACAATTTGCCTTCCTTTGATTCAAGGTGAAAGACGACGAACAAACGTTTTTAAGTAAATAATACTGTAAACAAAAAATGTCTGGTGCAAGCGCGGCCCCTGAACTTCAGTCGACACGAGAACCTCGGCAGTGAATGCGATGTTTAAGCAGGCCACGAGATCCGCGGTTGCTAACCATTCGCGCAGCATACGTAAAGGCTTGCGTGCGTGCAGGTGTCCAGAATGCACCGGAATCGCTTTCGTCTTCACTTTCCTTTTCCCTCTGTTGCGTCGTATTACTAAACACATGACGATTCCATTGGAAAACGAAAAGGAAAATTAATCGAGACATTTACATGTCATTACGATCAAAACTAGATTAATTAACTAATTAAAATATGATTTAATTTTTTTAATAATTACGTTAATTTCCAAATCGAACTTTTCATCGATCGTTCTTTTCTTTCTTCATGGATAAACAGGTCAACGGATCGATAAAAATTGAATGCTCGGCAAAAAGTATAAAAGAAGGTTGAATTTGTTTAAGACAAAACGTCGAGTTTGAACAAAACTCGTCGACTGATAAAGATCGATCTTGTTAAAAGCGGAAAACGTACGAGTTCCTCTCTGAAATATTCGAATCGGAAAGAAATCCATTATTTTTTATATTCGAATTTAGTGCCAGTCTTTTTTAAAAAGGGGATTGGAAAAATGAATTACCAAATGAGAAACCGTTTAAGAACAGAAGTTAATTATGTTTCGGATTAATATTTAAAGATTTACATAAAACAATGGAACTTTTTGCCAAGACTAAGAATAATGGATTTCTTTCCGGTCCCCCTAATAATTCGACTTTACCTATTAGACTTACCGTATCTAACAACTACCGCTTTTTCTTTCTTTTTTTATAAGAGAAATTAAAATTCACGCAGTGGAACCTGATGCACGCGACAATCAACGAAGTTTCTCCGTACTAAAAGAATAGTCGTAGAAATTCGATTGCGTTTTAAGTAGAATACGAATCAACGATCGATCAAAATATGGCGACATTTCTCTTTGCGTATATCTCGCGTTTACGTAAGTCGGAAAGAAAGAAAGGTCACAGTACATCACGTGCCAAAATTGAACTTGACTTTGAGAAGGAAAAGGAAATCGAAGAACCGCTTCGAGGGTTTAACGAGTCTCGAAACTTGCCATTCGAATTCTAGACGCGTCCTTGCATCGTTAATTCGGACTTTTGTAAATCGATAACTAGATTCTTCTTCGGCCTTTTAATTGGGGATAACGAATTAACTCGCCGTATCCGACCTTACTCCGTCGCAAATTGACAAGCTTCTGACATTAATTTTTATAAAAAAATCCCTAAGCTTTCCAGAACTCGATATCTTTTCTGAAAAAAGAAAATAGGGAGTAAAGTTATGTAATAAACCAAGAATTTCATCGATACGACACACAATTAAGAGGCTAACCATTTACACTCGAAAACACTTTTCGAACATGTGAAAGAGTTTTACAGCTAATTTAAAATGATTTCATACATAAATTAACCTATAAAACGAATATATTTTAATATTTTATGTGTCCTTGTATCTTAAAAAAGAAATTTTTTTAAATATTAAGCTCTATATTTTTGTTTTGTTTTAAAACAAATTAAGTATCAAATATTTTTATAAAAATTACATCATACATCGGTGAAGTTAAATAAAAGTAAATGTTGGGGGCTGAACATTAAGTAACACGCGTAAAATAACTGTTGGAACGAGCAACGGAAAAGTCCGTTACACGTTCAAAACATTCTATCTCATGGACGAGCGCCGCGTGAGCGCGGGGGTGTAATAACACCAAAGACACGGCGAAATGAAAGCGGACGCCACAAGATTGTCGTTATCAGTCGTCGTTATTAAGCAGTCAGTAATTAGTCCGCAGTAATTAGGTAATTAGTCGGTTCATCGCGTAACATAGGCGTTAGGCGACCCCGTATCGAACGATCCGTATTTCACCGCGCAATAGAACTTTTTCCGAATTCCACCGCGTCGATTCTCGCTTCAATAATAACGGTAAAACATCGCGATTGCTTCGCCTATCTTCTCGATAAAGCTCGATAGATACGATATAAAGAAGAAGAAGGAAGAAGAAGGTAATCATTTTCGCTGAAGATTAATTTCGCAGAATAATTTGAATAAACACGAAAGAAAGAAGAAAGAAGTTCCTTTAGAAATTCTATTACGAAATCACTGATTTGCAGGACGTAATAAAAGACGAACGATTCCTTACAACCGCAATTCGTGTCGGACGTTTATAAGGGGAAGGAGTCCAACGTGCCTCGGTAAGGCGCACGACGTAAACGATTAGATAATGTTACCTACTTCCTGAATAGAAAATTCTAGCTTCGTTAAATCGTAATATCGAAGGAGCGTTATAAGGCTGGAACAATCTGCTTTGGTAATCTACCAACAGACCGACTACTTAAAAACGTAGGATCAAAATGAAAATAGAAACGTATACGCGTGCGCAGGCCGATGAGACACCATCAAAAGTAAAATTTCACCTCTTTGAATGGCATCTCGATCTTTTAAATTGTTATAATAAAAAATAAACGTTTATATTTTCCCAAGTTAAATTTTTTCCAAACCTAAAACAGTGCGACAATTTCGAAGAAAGTTAAATGCAAAAATCTGCTCGAGGTGTAGCACTGAATACTTGTTGGAACGTGTGATTTCGAGAAGGTTCAAAAGGTTAAGAGTACTTAGGCGTCGAGAATTCGACAGACGAGGAAGACAAGGCGAGGCCGAAGAAAATTGCGAAATTTTCATTCTCGGGGCATAGATACGATAGAGGCAGAATCTTTACGGAATTACCGGCATACCAGGACGTCATCGACGACCTACTTTGGCCGCTCGAAACACTTTCTCTGTAGCCGCGCGAAGCGAACGTTTCCGGTTTTCGGCGCGATCGAGCAGTACACGTAATAAATCGTCGGACAAAATGATAACACGGATGCACAATCGCGTTTGTGTAATTAAGTCGATTGGATCATCGATCGACGATAGATCAATCCTTTGTGCATTATGAGATCAGCTCTGGCGTGAAAAAAAGATTTTCCTGTGACACTTTGTATAATCAATAAAACAGATTTGTGAGAAATGTTTTTTTTCTTTCTTTTCCATAGCTTCCTTGAAAATATGCGTACATAAACGTTGTGTTCGAACGTAATTGCATTGAATCGCACGTAAACCGATCTCTCGAGAAAATCTAGAATGGAAGACATTAACTCGAGTCAACTCATCATTTACTAACAATAAAGATATATTACAAAATTATTGGTTTTAATTTGACGAAAAAATACCACCTTACTTTCCGGTCCACTTAATATTAACACATTGAAGGCCAATATCTTGAAACAAAACTATCTTATTAATGGACAAATTAGAAAGATTTCTTCGATCTATCTCTAGAAGTAAGATAGAAGACCAGATCGTATTCCATCATCATTCGATATTTGTTGGCTTACAGTCGACGATGCATCGGGTAGATACACCAATGGCTTCTTCTGGGGCAACTCCTACTTCACCGGGTCAGCTACCGAATGCGCGTACATCGGGCAAGATTATACGAAGAGGAACGAGAAACCTATTTCCCTGGAAGAGGTACGCGAGTTCAATGCAAAGCCAAGAAAGAAAGCGAACATCGGATTAACGAGCATGATGGAGACCATCAACGAGAAGCCACCGTATCCTTTGGGATTCTACATGATAAGGATTTCGATAAACGCGAGCGTTTTTCCCTTGGTAAGCGCTTATACTTATTTTTTACAAGAGTTCATTTTTACGAACTTTAATCAATTACATATTTTTCATTGGGTTCGATGACCTTTTGCCATCTTTCTGGCAACTTCACGATTTATAATCGCAACCTAGACGGAAAGAATTAAAAAAAATAATAATGCCGTTTGTTTATGAAAACCCAAATTACTTTCTTGCCAATCCAATACATCCAATAGCGCGTTGCACTTGGGTACGGGAACTGACGATTCATGACGAATCCATTTTTAGACACGACAAATCCACTTTGGGGTATGTTTACCATTTACTTGCACCGCCAACGATGTCACCGTGATAACGAGACTCAGTGCTAGTGAAATTGCTGCAAGACATTCGTCGATCGAGAAAGTGAGAGATCAGCACAATCTTTACGACATGTATTCCGATCCGGTTTTTTGGATCCTGCTGTAAGTTCGACCATCTTTGTAAATCGACGCACGATACCGGATAATAGGCGAAAAGACACGCATATATATGGATTTTTTGTAGCGGTGTAACCTCGGTGGTTGTCGTGTTGATGATAGCAGGTACCGGATACGACTTATATCTGTTGAGAGAGGTGGCTCGACGGAAGAACATGATGTTCGACTTAGAAAAACACACGAAACTCGAACGGCTAGCTAATGGAAATCAGAAGGCGTTGAACGGTAAGAGAGACGTCGTCCTCATGACCGACCAATGTTAATGGACTGAGACACGAACGAGTTCGACGTAACATCACTTGTCCCGAAAAGAATTACGCTGACTAACACGTAGAATCACAAGACAAGGACAGTATCAGAAGCAATGACACGATTTTATTGTTGTATTCCGTAGAGTTTCAAGGTACGGTCTACCTTCCTGTTCCAGTGACTGATACAATCGTCAATGGTACCGCGACGATCAATAACAACAATCATCACGAAGGTGGTTTACGGCCACCCAGTCCTGAAGAGAAAAGCCTCGGTAAGTCGGGTTGAATCGACGCGTGTCTTTAGCAAGTTGCTGTACATTTATCAAACAAGTAAGTCGTCGACTTACAAGTCCTTCTTACTTGCAGGCGTTTTTGAAGAACTACTACTGTCGTTTTCCATCTACGCCAATTTAAAGACCATTTGCGATCGTAACGTCGGAAGAGACACTATCAGTACCGTACATGGACTCAGAGCGATTTCCATGGCCTGGGTCATACTTGGTCACACGTGCATCGTCGTTTTTAAGTACTCCGATAATATGGAATATCGAAAAGTCGTGGAAAAGAAATTTCTCTTCCAAACGATCACGAACGGAGCCTTCAGCGTCGACACTTTCTTCTTCATGGGTGGTCTGCTTGTCAGTTTCCTGTACTTTAGGACGAATGCCAAAGGAGATTTGAATAAGTTAACGCAGGGAACGCGAGGCTTCATCGCGGGATGCCTGAAATTCATCGGCGTTCTTCTTTATAGATTTTGTAGGCTCACCGCGCCGTACATGTTCATTTTGGGCACGGTTGAAATCTCCATGAAATGGTTCCATGCGAATTCGGTCTTCGAACCTCCCACGGCTGATCATTATAATTGCCCGAACTATTGGTGGCGAAATCTATTGTACATCAATACCTTGTTTCCAGTAGATCAAATGGTAATCCACGATTAATTTATATTGAACGTTATATCGAATTCTACAATTTCAAGAAAAAAGAAAAAAGTAGTTTTTCTTTTATCATCGATCATCTTCGCTTTCAGTGTATGCTATGGAGTTGGTACGTGGCAGACGACACACAATTTTACATCGTCGGTGCGATAATATTAATTTTAGCAACGAATCACTTTAAGATCGCAGCTACGGCACTCTGCACTCTATTGTTGAGCTCTTGGTTGACGACTGGTTACATAGCGTTAGCTAATAATCACATGCCAAGTTCGGACGACCCATTAGCTCTCTTCGACAAGATCTACGACAAACCATGGACGCGGTTAGGTCCGTATCTAATTGGAATGTCGGTGGGATATTTTCTTTTTAAGACTGATTGTAAAGTAAATATGAATAAGGTGAGCCAAACTGAAATCTTTTGTTCGATCGAACAAGATGTTAGCTCGCTTCGATCGTACGTGTAAACGCGTTTATTTTCAGGCGACGGTGGTCGTAGGATGGCTGCTTTCTTCAGCGTGTCTTTTAAGCTTACTTTACGGATTGTACGAAGCTGAACTCACTCCGATAACGGCGGCTGCTTATTCTTCGCTGAGTCACAGCGCTTGGGCTCTGGGTCTCTCCTGGATCGTGATCGCTTGTAGCACAGGATACGGAGGTAAATGTTCACGTTAAAAGTGATACAATGCACGGTGTGTCCGTAACTTCGGATGTATTTGTTTCCAGGATACGTCAACAGAATTTTGTCCGCGCCTTTTCTATATCCGTTCAGCAGAGTTACATATTGTGCTTATCTTATTCATCCGATCGTTATACGATTAACCGCTATGAATTTAGATTCGCCCTTTCACTTAGGGAAGGATACAGTGGTAAGTTTGCGAAAGAATATTAATAAAAAGATCGAATTGATCAACGACGTTTCTTTTTCAGATGATCACTTTCCTAGGTCAACTAATTTTGTCGTACGTGTTAGCGTTCGTAGTGTCCGTCTCTTTCGAGGCTCCCGTAGTCAGTATGCTAAAAATCCTTTCTCCAAGGAAGAGGAAACGTATACAATAAAAGAAACATTGTTCGATAATTGTTTATTCTTGATATTATTTATACAACATTATATACACGTAAGTGTATACAAAACTACGAAGTAGTGGTGAACCACTGACGTTTTATAAACATGGTGTTTCAATAATGTGCATATTTGTATAATGTCAAATGTATACTTTTGACTTTTGTATGTATTGTTAGTTATAAAATAAATTATTTTTCTTTCTATCGTTTGTATACATTTCATTATAAAAAAGTGGGAAAGTAGAAGAAAAGATGCGTACAAAGAATCGTTATTATACTATCACTGAAACGATCAAAATTATTTGCTTTTTAATTTTTTAAATTTAAATATATATATTTATATATATTTAATATATATATAAATAATAATACAAAAAAAGACGTAGTAAAAAATTACATAGTTAGTAATTTCAGTATCACATAACAATTACATATTTACTTTTCATGTAGCACCCTCGAACGCAATCTCCGTGTTAACTTCGACGTAAAACGGACCTTCGTTAACGAACTGTTTAAACTTTTGCATCGTATTGGCATCGAATATGTACTTCTCGGCTTGTGACAAGTTTTTAATAATCTTATACTTCACTTCTTTACATTCTTTGAAAGTCTCCACGTTTCTGTCTAACAGAAACTCTATGAGACCTGGGTAAGTAGATATGTACTCTTGGCCCCATGCTTGAGATGCTATAACAGCCAGTACTTGCAAACTAGCGACTCTGATATCTGCAAATGGCTGTTTGCATAATGTTGTGATCATTCCTAAAGGATCCTCACAAAGGCTATCAAACCATGACTTCGTTAAGGATAAAATTCTGTTGTCTCGTTCAGCTTTTTTTACTTCAAGTATAAGCATCAAATTATTGAGACCACGAATTTTTAATGCTGTCGGCATTTTTTGTATTATTTCAGCGATCTTCTTTAATGTATTCTTCATGGAATCTCCCACTCCATGAAATTCGTATTTCACTTCTACCTTCGAAATGACATGACCTAAAGTGTCCAAAGCAGTCCCCAAAATATTCTGATCCCCAATCTCTATCACTGCAAACAATGTAGCGACTATGATAGAATATTTTGACAAAAATTCATTGGGCCACAACCTCGCGACATTTCCAAAAAATTTCATTATTCCACATATCAATAAATTTGACAACGTCATTCTCTTAGTAATTAGGTTCTCATGAACCGTCGCCATACTGCAAATGAAATAATTTAAGATACCTTGTTCTTCTAAATAGCTTAGGCCTTCTTGAGTTAGAACCAACGAGGTCATAGCTTCTATAGCATTCAGTTGCAGCAGTACATCGTCGTTATACAATATTTCAAAAAGGCTATTCAGAAATCCTGACTGTGCAGATGCTTGCAGACCCTCCTTTGATCCTTTAGCTATGTCCACGATAACTTCGTAAACACGGAAACTCACAGTGTCATTCTTTGCTACTAATTTGGCCAATGTTCTCAATAATTCACCCGAATATAAGACGTTCAATCCGGCAGTGGTTTCTCCGATCTTTACCAGAATGGACATGGCGGATTTGGCAATTATTAAATCTTCATCGGAGATCTTGTTCACGATGGCAACCAATAAAGCAATATCTGCCAGTAGCAGAGTCTGTTTCTGGGGATTTGATGCAACGGACAAAATTTCCTGCAATACGAGTGCTCTAACAGCAGAATTTGGATGTGAAATCAGCTTAGACAACTCTGTTGCATATTTTTGGTATATCGCACCAGGTTCTGAAGCATTGAATAAAGTTCGTAAAATTTCACATACGTCTCCAATAAATTCTCTGCAACGAAATAGACAATCAGCATTTTCTTACTTACTATTGCCTAAACTCATTGAATACATCAAAGTGCAATACTAATCGAGAAACATTTCCGAATTAGAATGTTTCATAAAACCAATTCTAACCTATACAACAAACAATGGAATAAACAAAAAATAAAAAATCCGAAACATCACTGATGCGTCGAAAAGTTTACTTAAATTCGCCTTGATATTCGTTGCCTTTGAAATTTGATAAATTAGTAATATATCTTGTACATCATTTTACATGTTTACAACATTAGATTTACGGATATTTATGACAAGATACATTGGAAGCGCAAAGTAAGTTTTGAGGTTAGACGACAAGCTCCGATGAAGGTTCGTCGATATTTTTCAAAGTGTAGAGAATAAATAAAAAATCAAGTTTGAAAGAAAACGGCATCCCTACTCCCACACATTAATTAAATTAGCGTTGTCATCCTACCTGTCGATTGAGGTTAGAAGCGCCAGTAAACAGCCGATGTTTATGTTGCAAGCTGTCCAATTGAGATCACCTGCGCTCGAGTTTCCCAATTTGATTTTAATCTCCGTCAAAATGTCGTTTTTCTCCTCGACATTGTTCGATTCGATAAAGTTTTTAATTTTCGCTTGAAACCACTGCTCCATGATTCTTCTTCTTCTTCTTCTTCTTCTTCTTCTTCTTCTT